>CABFPE010000302.1:0-16408 GCA_900660155.1 Hofstenia miamia
TTCTCAGTAATAGTATGTAGATTGGTAATTTCCACATCTTCAAAAGTTAGAGTTAATCCAACAATTCTTGAATCTCTTAGCTTTTTTAATGCTCTATTAATTTTAATTTCCCTTAAATGAGCGTTTGAATTGAGATTCGCATTCATTGTATTAGAATATAACTCAATTTGTGTATTTGAATCTCTTGTTGAAGAAGCGGCATCACCATATTCTTGCATGAATAATTGGTATAGTTCCTCACTTTGTTGCTTTAAATGGGGATAACTCTGTATAATATTTGTAAGAAATTCCTTTAACGAATTTTGAAACATGACTTAATGTGACTTGAGAGTTAAATTTTAAGACTTTGAAATGAATGTGGAGCAAAGCAAAAGTAACAGATGTATGCAGAGTGTGTGTGGAATGTAGACAGAATTACGTCATATCTAACATATGTGGTATTTGAAATTAAAATAGTTTCCCATATGGATTCCTTATTGGATCCAAGTGTTCTATTTCAAATTGTATTTTTCTATCTGTTGTGTTGGATAGACTTTTAGATGTACATGTAACATTTTTAGCTTGTAAAATGTCTAAAAATTTATAATTTTCAAAAATTGAAATAATTTGCTTTTAACTAATTTAGGTCGCAAAAGGCAGGGTTTAAAAAGGGTCAAAAAAATTGTTCAAAAACATATAGGTGTATAGTTAAAATGGGTATAATTGAATAATTATTTATACGGGTATTGGCCGTAGTTTTTTGACCCATGGCTGCCAAATGCAGAATTTCTAAAAAACACCTTTTTTCTTATCAAAATCAATAGAAAAGAGTAAAAAGTTATTGAAAACTGATTATTATTAGAAACCCGTATATATACTACCCTGCTTTTCTTTACTACTGATTTCCAATCATTAAATTAGTCAAGTCCATGTTGAGATCGATTGCCAAACATACAAATGCTTGTAAATAGTGTGTTATTCACAAGTAAAAAATATAGGCACATTGTATTTTAAGGATAGATTGCTAAGAATTGTGAGAAAATTGCAAACTAATATTTTGTGAGCATAGGAGGTCAACAATATCAGCCATATGCCAAGTGTTACGTGGAATATTGCTAAAAAATTCAAATATTAATCCATGCTTGATTAAAATACAAAATGTTAGAAACCAGAAATATTAAACACATGTGAAATATTGCAAATTAGTACAAATGGTTAAAGCAAGACATTATATTCAGGGGTCAAAAGCATACCAATGTTTCTATGTGTAGATTTATTTTAAGATCTAAAGCAAAGCTTAGACAAGTACTATTTAACACCATCTTCCTCAAGATAACAAAAATCCTAAAATCACTTAAAAATGCATTAATTATTGATTGAAATAGGAAACTTAATAAGTGTTTAAGGAATGAATTCACGCCAGCACTGCTATGCAAATTCTGAGTGTTGAATAAAAACCCAAATTTAAATGCATATTCAATAAAATTCAACAATAAACATACCTGCATAATAAAAAAACTGTGAAATCAAAGCAATAAATTTCTTAGCTGAGTGTAAAAAATTTACCCTTGTCAACCAGAATAACCACAAATTTGACATATTATTTAATGTAATACGAACAATATGGTTTTCAAATTTGAAGCATTGTCAACCATAATGCAAAGTGACTAGCTGAAACAACCATTTTCAGTAGATATGATTCATAAATAGAAGAAAGAACTTTAAAAATACAATTTTACTTCATTATTTATTTGCTGAATATTTTTTTCCTGAATTTCTTCTTGTTTTTACCCAATTTACTGCTCCATTTTCTTTCTTGAGCTGTGTTGTTTAGTGATAATAATCTCCTTGGAAACTAGAACATGGCGTTTTTGGTCAAAATAAATTCATATAGAATTTGATTAATGTAGTAAGAGTGTATTTGATATGATATTTTAGAAATCACTAAACAAAGTTCCTAAATTCTTTTGTCTTTATTGTATTGATAATAGAATGATCAGATAAATCCCCATTGTTTTACTGTCATTTTGTTTGAATTTATACACTTAATATTCATTTAGAATTCATTTTTTTGCAACAATTGGTTTTGAATATATCACTATTTGAATATTTATTCATTAAATATATAATCCCTTGGCTAAAATTTACTGTGAACTTTCCTTTACTTGCAATGAATGGCTGACATCCACACAGGTTTTTTGTTGTGTCAGTGAATTATTTGAATGTTACTGTACACCTAAATTTCATTGTAATTAATAAATTTGTATCCCTTTACTTTATTGTTCAATTATATCCTATCTAGAATTGTAATTAATTTAACCATTCAAGGCTTTATGTGTGTAATAATAGTCATATTTTGTTTTCATGATGAATGATGAATGATTGACACAATAGAAAGTCCTCCTATGTGCTATAATGCAATGAAGTCTCTAATGTACATTAGCATTAATTGAAAACATAAATGCTTTTCAATTCTCATTCTTCTACATGAAGGTGGTATTATTATAGACACTACTAATGTTATAGCAAATATGGTTTAAAGATGTTGGTCCCTCTAAGAGATGTATATATTATTTATATATATATATAAGCATGAGCTTATCATCTAAATATCAACTACAAATGATGATTTATTAAATGAATTTTCAAAAAACAAATACATTTGCAACAGAGGAAAGTGTAAAGTTTTAGTTAGTTTACATTACAAAAGATATTTTGTAAGAATTTAAATTGTCATATGATAATCAAAAAATGGTATTACTATTTGTAAACCATTTGCACATTATTCTATACTGATTCAGTGTGCAACACATTAATATCTACTGCAAATAAATCTTAATCTACAGTTAAAAATTTATTTTTGCAGAGAAACTTCTCCAAGCAGAGCTTTTTGTGGCAATGCAAGATTGGATTTGAAAAATGCTTCAGGGGAAATGCCTTCTCTCATGCAGATTACAGTATTGACATGTTTTGGTCACGAACTTTTCCTCTTATATAGAGCACCTCTGTCTTCTTTAGAATCAAAATTCTGGATGCCATTTTATGTCTAAAAGATAGAATGTTTTGTAGATTCTACTTTTTCAACAAGGCTAATGCCTTGCAACAAAAGTTGCAAAGCATTATTGAAATAAAAGCCTTCAATATATATTTTGAGTTTATTCTGAAAACATGATGATTTTGACTATATTTGGACTGTATTGAATACATTGACTTTTGGGTCACTTTATTTATCATCCATGCATATATCATTATTTGATTTCTTCTGCTAAACAAGGAAGTTTATCATTTGTTTTGCATGTTCAGTAATTTTGTAATTTATTAATTTTTCTATTAA
The DNA here is from genome assembly GCA_900660155.1 of Hofstenia miamia. Classification (NCBI taxonomy): domain Eukaryota; kingdom Metazoa; phylum Xenacoelomorpha; order Acoela; family Hofsteniidae; genus Hofstenia; species Hofstenia miamia. Next base: position 3,314 of record CABFPE010000302.1, read on the forward strand.
AATTTGAAAATCAGTGCTATTAAAAACCCATCAGAGGCCTAAGAAAGTAATGCTGTTGCTTATGTGTTTACTCAAAGTGTATTGAATTATTTCTGTCAGGTTAATCAAGGTCATTATCCTTCTCAAGAACCAAATTGCTTAGATACTAGAGTATTCTGCTCAGTTAATACCTATTTTTCTGATTACATTGCACCCCAAAATTATCAAACAAATTGGAAGCTACAATGGCATATAATTTTCACTTTAGAATAGGTCTACTTTTTTAAGTCAAGGTTATGTCCACTTTTTCTCAAACTATGTATTGCAAAATTATGAACAATCAAATGAGGCTTAATATAATTTAGTTGTTATAATATTATATATTAAAACCTGATGTATTACAGCTACCAGATGCTATGATCAAAATTTGACACTATTTGCTAGTAAATTTTTTAATAAAGTTGAATGAATGGAAAAGGCTTAGTAGTCTAATCTTACATTCATGGGGAATTGTTTCCTCTTTATTTGTTCTAACTTGTTGAAAGCCTGATTTAACTCATTAGTAATGGCTTTTGACTTGCTAAAGTTTACCTCCAACCATTAGGTCACTAAATTCTCCCAAGCCCTTCTTTTTTGTACTTTATACTTTTTCAATGCTTGTGTGACATAACTGTTGTTAAAAATCATATAAAAAAGAAAAAGAACTAAGAACTAAAAGACTGTTTGTGATTTATTTATTTTTGATTAATGCTCATTTATTAATCAGTAATTTGTACAAGTTGGAGTGGTGGCATTGGTGTATTGTGTGAATTGGTGATTAAGAGGCCTAAGAAATTTAAAAAACATGCTCAACAGGCTTGCTTCAGTCACTTTTTTTCCATTGAGAAAATTTTGGTTTATTGAATTGAAAAAACTATATAGTTTCATTTCAGTTTTGTACTGCAGCATTTATTGTAATCAATTATATATCTCTTTGGCTTCACAGCTAAAATAGCAATGTTAGTTGCTTTCTTATTTGTATTATGAAAAAAGTCTCACAACGTATTGAAAGTGTCATCAATTTCACAATTGCTCACTTTATTCATTGAATAAGAATAGTGAATTGAAAAGCTATATCTACTTTTGTGGCATAATGGTGTTCAAACAAAAGACTAATAAAAAGAAGTAAGTAAGAATATTAGTAAACTTGGGATTTAATTATACTTTTGTACAAACACAATTATTATCATTTAAATTTTGTAAAACAATTTGGGCAGTTTTGAAAGTACATTTGTTGGCAAATGGTTTGGAAAAATTAAAAGACAAAAATCACTACATCTAATTAGTAATAACATTGCACCAGGGTTTTCGAGTCGAGTTCGAGTTACTTGGGCCGAGTTCGAGTTTTTATGATTCGAGTTCGAGTTCGAGTAATTTTTTAAATGAAATTCCGAGTTCAATCGTGTTTTTTTCTAATTCCGAGTTTTTTAGGGTAAAAAACATTTATTAAACAATAATTCTAAGCTAAAAAAGAAATTTTGTGATTGGTAAGAAAATTTTTATTTAAAAAAAATTTAATTTTTACGCTATTTTCGAGTGGATTTTCGAACGAGTTCGAGTTCGAGTTTTGATGATTTCTCTTCCGAATTTTTCTGATCGAGTTTTGCGAGCTTATTCGAGTTCGAGTTCTTAGCATTCCGAGTACTCGAAAACCCTGCATTGCACATGCAAACAGATGAAAGAATTGTAAACAAAATTGAATCAATGAACAGGTAAATGCCACATGTTTAAGTGTTTGTAAAAGTTGATTATTAATAGCATGCAATGGATTTACTTGGTGATGAATTTACTTCATTTGAATTCTTATATTGTATTATCAGGTTTGATTATATATGACAATGGTAAGCTAAACATCTGAGCACATGAGTAGTCTGTTGGTGCTCCCCAGATTCAACTAAAGAGATTCTTGGAGCAGATGCACACTCAGCAATGTTTGTGAGTCATAATCACTTCCATGGTAACTGGTGATTCCTTACTATTCCAGGTTCCTCCTTGAGTTGAAGTGCTTGGCATCAGGTTTTGACCCTGATAACATCTTGCCATTTCAATCTAAGCAAGTTGTTAGTAATACCTTACCTTGCTAAAAATGGAAAGCTGGATTAATTGGAATTGTACAGTAGGCTAAATGGATTAATTAAAGGAAATCACAGCATTACCAGAATATGTCTATAAATCTACTTGTACTGATTCTACATGGTGACCATGACAGGCGCCTGATAAACTCAAAAAAAAATTTTAAAATCTCTGAGCTAAGATGAATTTCTTCTCAGGGAAGGAATAGGAATGAATAACAGTTTTTCTGACTTAAGAATATGTACTTCTTTTGTCAAAAATGACTCTCTCCAAAGCAAGAAACTAACAAACAAAGACAGTGCAAGTTAAGATAGTTGTTTCTTCTCAAACTAATGATCTAGTTGTAACTGATATAAAGTTAAGCAGATACAAAAAAACCTACACCTAAAGAGTTACAAAAATTTAGTCAAATGAGGACACCAAAAGACTACTCATACCTAAATGACTACAATGGTATACTCAAATAAAAACAATAAGACAAGGTCTAAAGTACAGAACCCCCCTCCCCCCCCCTCAGAGCTAAGAAACACCCCAATAGCAAACACAGTGTCATCACAAGAAAGTGAAGCATCCCCAAACCAAGAGATGGTATCACCCCAGGAGAATGAGGCATCTCCAACCTAAAGAACACTATCACCACAAGAGACTGAAGCATCCCTAACAAACACAATATTCCAATTGATACTAATAGAAAATCCATACATAATAGCTGAACTCACAGAAATGATCAAAAGAGATAGGGAAGAAAATAAGTTTGCAAATCAAACAGCTAACATGAAGGATGTTAGAAATAGAATCAATGAGCATGGAGAAAGACAGTGTACTGAATGAAATAAAAAATGATACAAGTACAAGATTAACAGAACAAAGGAACCTATTCCAAAGACAAATAGAAATGCTAACTGATGCTAATAAAGAAATGAAAACTAAAGTGCAAAATGGCAGCAATTGATGACCAAAATGAATGATGAGAATATTTGATTGTGAGAAGAAAGTGAAACAAACAAATGGAAATCAATAGCCTCTGAGATGAACTATGATTATCAATGGTAAGCAATGAGACCAAAAATAACCACAATAGGAAAAAACCAAAAAGAGCTACAAAGAATAACAATTGAAGACACAGAAACCCTAAATAAAACAAATCCACCTGATGATGAAGAGTTGGTTAAAAGCCAACCACCTGAAACTGAGGAAGAATTCATCCAAAAATTAGTAGATAACATAACAAAACAAGTAAAAAAGAAATATAAAATGGAAACAGAAATGAAACCAATGTTTAACAACTCTATATTATTAGAGACAAGCAACAATAAAGTACCATTATGCAAAGCTGTCCTTCCCAAGTTCACAGGACAACTATTCACCTACATTTACAGAATGGCTCCAAATATTTGAAATGAATATGAAAGAGAGTAAAGTCACACAAATAGTGCAGCAAGATTCCCACTATATTTAAGTGGAATGGCATACCAACACTACTTGGTACTTGATACAGAAACAAAGACAAATTATAAGAAACTCATATGCAAATACCAAGCATATTATAACAACAAAAGCTTCAAGAATCAATATAGAATGATTCTGTATAGGATGAAAATGAACAAATGCAACAACTTGAGAAATGATATGTAGCAAGTAGAAAGAATGCTCAAACTAAGCTTGAGAGAGTAGACCTATTCTAAATACAATTTCTTCTATCACTTATGCAAGGGACTACCCAAACCACTAAAACAGCAATTTGTGAATAAGTGTGACACAGAGGATTCACTAGATCAAATGATAAGAAAAGGATTGGTGATACAAATAACAATGAAAATAACACCAGAATAAATGAGAAAGTGACAACAAATAAAGTACTAAAGGTAACCAACACATTCCAGAAATTTGGAAATATACTTACCCCACAAAAAATGGAGACAAAGATGAAATAATTAAAGTCAAACTGGAAGATGGAACAAAAAGGAAAATTGGAAGAAGAGACCTGAAATGCCACATCTGTTGAAACAAAGTGCACCTCAGGAAAGACTGCAGAAAACAGATCAATATAATTGAAAGCAATGAAATATACTTTGAGGGGAGGACTTAATTGAAAATGAAATATGTTTCCCTGAAGAAGAAGAACAAGAAACCCAAGATTTAAACTACTAAGAGTGCTGTCTCATGTAAACTGTGTGCCCATTCTAATTATAACTGACTTGATAAAAACTAATACAATCACAGTTGTAGTTAATGGTATAATGGTCAAGGCAACCATAGACATGGGAGCAGTAATTCTGTAATAACAAGTGTATGTCAAAAATCAGATTTACTAGAAAAGAACTAGAAGACAAGAAAAATAGATTAATTAATGCCTCTTGCAACTATATTGATATAAAAGAGGAACACAACATTCCAACAAACATTCATCATGATAGACACTGAAAGAAACCTTTTGCCATATTGTTGAATCATGGGTGAGCTCTGGCTACTCCAGTGGTACTGAGAAACTCAAAGGTTAACAAAGGTTGCAGATGCTACCATTGTAGAGAGTGACCCACAGTCTAGCAAAAAAGAGAGAACATTGGAGGTTCACTGATTCAATAAAGAAAAACAGAAACTATCCACTGGGAATAGACTTCCAGCAGTGACCAATTCACACAGCATCACACCAAAGCCATATCCATGAAGCCATCCTTACTCACCAAGGTGCTAATTGTGTGTCTCAAGTATTAATTTCTAGCTCAAATAAACAATCTAGCTCAGAGTTCTATTATCTCAGCTCATATAAATAAATAATAAAACAAAAGGCATGTAATTACCATGCATTCATGCTTGCCAACAGCATATTATATTTGCAGTATGTTGTTATTAAGTGCATGTTCAAAAATGAAATGATTGAATAAACAGATGTTATTCCCTACACATATACATAACTGTAACCTAAAGTGACCATGATTTGGACTGCCAACTGTTAAGGAGCTAGTTGTCACCCCAGACACAGTGCAGTGTCTCCCAAATTGTTGCTGGATCTTAAGCAAGATTTATTATACAAAAATCCATAATGACCTAAAAGGGGTTAGCATATAAATAAATCAAAGAAGATCAAACATGATTGAAGTAATATTGTGCAATCACTACAGTTCTCTCACATATTTATAACAATTTCATCAAATTATTACCTGTTACATGTTTACAAAACAATGCATGAGATTCCCTTGCAAATTAAACAAGCAATAACATGTATGACTTGGATCAAGGGGAGAAATAATAAGATGATCATAAAGCTGTACTTGAAAATACAAAGAATTAAACAATAATAAATTGATAGCAACAATCACTTTGTCATGATGATGTAATCACTAAACTAGAGTGCTAAAATAATTAAAATAGGGGCCCTGAGTGACTCTACAATATGAAATGATTATGGGAAATGACTTCCTTACTAAAAATGGGGTTATCATAGACTATCCAACAAGAACAATAAAAGTACAAGAGGAGATAATCACAACAGAAAACAATAAATGTGAAAATGTGAAAATAAAACAATATGGTTTAAATTAACTGAAGATGTCAAACTTCAGCCTAAGAACTGGAGAATGTACAATGTAGAAACTGAAGATAAAATCAACACTGAAATCATGATATACAAGCAAACAGGTATCAATACCAAAAATCTATCACTACCATCAAGTTTGTGCACACTCAGACAAGGCAAAGGAACAATCCCTATACTGAACACAACTAATGGGATGGTGAATGTGAAAAAGGAAAATGTCACAATATACAGAAAAAGGATAAAATTGGAAAAACAAATCATTGAGAAAATGATCAACATAATTGAACAACAAGATGATGAAACATATAAAATCCCAGAGATATATAATGGTGAATACCAACATCTAAGTAAATGTGAAAGACAACAACTAGCAAACACATTATGTAAACACAAAAAATCTTTAATTTCAGAGAGATACATGTAAGAAAGGCTGTGGGAGAAACCCACAAAATTGTCACAACCACAAAAGAACTAATATGATTACCATGCCAGAGAGTGCTTGAACAACAAAAAGAGAACTATAAACAAATTCTAAATGAACTGATCAACAACAAATTATAAGGCCAAGTGAGAGCCCCTATGCTGCACCAACAGTGTTTCTAAAGCAAGGTTAGAACTACAGACTATTGTAGAATCATGGGCTGGAATTATAATTACACTAGATAACTCATTGACACAGCAGAAGGTTGATGAAGCAACCTCATAAGAACAGCCCCAATTCAATTAAATTAAAATAGAGAAATTATTAAAACAAACATCAGTAATTCATCCAAGTAACTACTAATTTTTAGGTAAATTCCAAGATGACCAATTTGTATGGCTTCCAGCCAAATTGCTATCCAAGAAGAGAAGTGCTTAATCTTAATGAATGGTGCTACCTTAGATGTCTCACAATTTATTATCTATCTCAAAAAATAATAAACATCTCATTTTCATTGTTATCTCTCAGCTCACTAAATAATAGTATGTAGTTACCATGCATTCTGGGTAACCAACAGTATAATATCATCACAATGTATTCAGTTATAGGTGCATGTACATGTTGCATATAGAATGAGAGATTTATTATTTCCTTATATGTATCTGTATCTGTAATGTAAATAGTCCACAATTTGGGATAGGTGATCTGAAAAGATCTCTAGAAGCTATGTGTTGCCCCAGTACTTTGAGGCAAGTACTCCCAAATTGTCATGTTAACTTACACAATTATTTGCATATCAAAAAAAAGATAAGAGAAATAAGAAAAGGTAAATGGTAATTGATGCTATATAAACTCTATTGACCTTTTTCTACATGGTTTCTCAATTTATACAAAAATGAGATTATTACCTGCATTTGTTTACAATCAAATCACATAATGTAAAATAATCATGTTAGAGATTTCCCTTGTAAAATAAATTTGAGCAATAACACATAGCACTGATTGAGGGGACATGAAACTAATTTTTGTAAACTAAACTCAAAATTAAAGAAGTTATGTCATATTGATGTCATTACAAAAATAAATAAATGGCTCTATTAAAATCACAATATTTTCCCCCAAGTGACTATACACTGTGCATTGACTTTCAAAATAGAACAATATAGCAAAGAAGGATGCTTACCCACTCCTGAGAATAGACAATATAATATATGAGGCCAGTAAACACAAATATTACACATGAATAGACCTCGTTAAAGCTTACTGGCTGGTACTGATGGAGCCAGAGGACATTGAGAAAACCACATTTATAACACCATATGACCTATTTGAGTGGATGTAGATGGTGTTCAGATTATGTAATGCACCCACAACCTTTCAGTGGTATGTGATGAAAGTTCTGACACAAAACAAATGAAAAATTGAGGATGAAGTATGTGCATACATCAACAACATACTGGTAGCAAGTGATACAATACAAGAGCACATCAGAAAACTAGATAGAGCACTAACTATCTTATATAATGTAGGCTTGAGAGTAAACAGCAACAAATGTAAAATTCTCAATATACAAGTTGTGTTCTTAGAAAGGCAAATAGAACAGGGAAAATCAAAATGAAGAACAATGCAAAAGAGCTGGTACAAAGCATCCAGAGTCCAAAAACCAATAGAGACCTACAGAGAATAATGGGCTTCATAAATTATTATGGATCATTCATATCAAACATTGCACAGAAGACCAACAAAATGACAGTTCTGATAAAAAAAATCAGCAATATTTGAGCAGACATGGAAAGAACAAGAACAATTAGATAACATAAAAACAAACTGGCAAATTACCATCCCTAAGCACACCAGATTAAGATATGGAATTCATCTTAAAGTCTGATGCTAGCAACATGGTCATAGGCACATGTTTAGGCAAGATCAAAGATGGCAAAGAAGTGCCAATACAATTTTTTAGTAGAAAACTCAAACAAAGCAAGAAAAATTATGTATTGACCAAACTCAAAATGACCACACTTGTGGAGAGCACAAAGAAGTTTTGATATATCCTTAAAGGCCAAACTTTTACAGTAAGAACAGACAACATTGGTCTTATGTGTTTGAAAAAATCCTCAGTAGCTTCTAGGTGGATAGAGTACTTAAACAAATTTAAATTCAAAATCAATTGCCACAAAGGAATGTTACAGAAATGTTGACTTCTTGACAGCACTACTTGAATACTAACAAATGGAGAAAACAAACACTTCACATTCCAGCCACACACTGAATATGAGAATTTACCAGAAATAAAAGCTGACAAAAAAAGAAAACTAATGATGCCAATAATAATAAAAGAAGAAATAACAGAAGCAGAGATCATTGGAAAACAGAAAACAGATGGAATCCTAGCAGAAATAATTGGAAAAATCAAAGATGACAAGATACGGTTGGGAAAAATAACCAAGAGTTACTTCCAGAGGTATACATGGAAACTAAACAAAAACAGATTGCTATACATTGAAGGAAGGTCACTGAGAGTAGCAATACCCAAATATTATAAAAGAGAATTTGTGAGAAAAATACATGAGAATGGACATATTTGAATCATACAAAGTGAGATGACATTTAAGTCAAGGTTTATAATGATATCAGTTAGGACAACAGTAGAGGATATCATTAATAAGTGTATGACTTGGTTACTCAACAATAAGAATCACTTCCTGAGACAAACAGCACTACTAGAAAAAATAATTGACACATCACCTAATCAAATAGCTCATGTAGACCTGGAAAAATTGTCACAAGATGATGAGAGCTACCAGTACATATTGGTTATAGTGGATAACTTCATGAAGTATGCTCAAATTATACACCTAGAATCAACAACAGCAATAATAGTAGCAGAGAAAATAATGGAAGATTGGATTTTAAAGTTTGGTCCTATGGAGACAATCATATCAGATCACAGAGTGCAATTTAAAAGTAAGTTATTCAAAGAAATTGCAAAACTAATGCAAATACTGAATGAAAAAACAACAGAATACCACCCACAACTGAATGGAGCTGTAGAGAGACTAAACTGCACAATGATCATATTAATATAGTGATGACAGAATTGGCAGAAGAGACTGGAGAGAAGTATTAGAAATTGTAGAGTATTTCTACAACACATCAGTACATTCCACCACAACAATGACTCCATACAAGGCAATGTATGGCAGAGAAGCCACAACACTATTCTCAATGCAATATGAAACATACTCTGAAAAACTAGATAACAAATATGTTAAGAAATTGAAAGATCAGATAACTGGAATTCATGAAGCAATGTGTCACAATAAAAAACAATCAGCCATCAGACAAGAAAGGAACTTCAATAAGAAGATGTACAATAAACCACACAAGAAGGGGATAAGGTTTATGCATACACATTAATGAGAACACAAGATGTGAACCAAGTGAGAAAACTAAGAACACAGTGGGCAGGGCCATACACTATACAACAAACATTACCCAGCAATAACTATAAACTAAATGATGGAAGGATAGTAAACTTCCAAAATTTAAAAAGGGCAACAACAGACATGGAACAAATTGCATTAGATAAGAATGCAGACATTAAAATCATATGAGAAAACAAAGTCACTTATACACAGATGAATGAACTTGATAGTGTCTGTGAGGAGGACTTTGATGATGAATACACAGCTAATATCAATACCATGGAAATAGAAAAAAAATTATTCCCCAAAGCTAAAAATAAATCTAAATATGATCCTGAAATATGGGATGTTAATCTATTAACTGAATTTAGGAACACCAATGAAAGAAACAAGCCAGAATAAGAATCAATCAAAACTCAGATGCAGAAGTCTGAGAAGGAGGACTTTCAATTCAAATGCCAACTAAAGGACAGGCAGATGAAGTCACAAAATATCAGAAGTCTCAGAAGGTGGATATGGAAAAATACACCCTCACCCAAATGCCAATTAAAGTTCAGGCACATAAATGGGCATCCCCCCCAATTTACTAAAATTTAAACTAAAGCCCATGTTGTCTAGAGCATGGAGAATTCTCAAAAATGCCTTCAGTGTGGTCAAATTGGAACAACACTCTCAAAACACCACCAGCCAATCTAGTTGCCAACGAAAGAGCAAAGAATATGTAGCAATAACTTACAGTCCTCCTTGACAAATAAAGGTCAGAAGTACTAAGATCTGTGATCAACTAAAGGATCCAGATATTGAAGAATTCACAAATGACTCCCAGATAGACATATCAGAACAACCATCAACAAGCTCATATCCAACTACAAACTTAATTTCCTTGAAATTAAAAACCATATTATTGTAGAGTCACTCAGGGCCTCTTTTTATTTTACTCTAATTTTTAGGCACTCTCAAATTAATTTGGTGCTATTTTATTTAATGAATTGTTAATTTGTGATTATTTCCAACCTAAGTTTCAAACTTAATGATTGTCCCCTCAGAGCTTTAGAATTACATGTAATTGCTCAGTTAATTTGCAAGGGAAACTAACTTTTGTAAATATTCACCTACTTTTGTATAAATAGGGAATACAATTGTATGCAAATGTCAAAAGAAATTTCTTTCTCACTGGATGCTGTTTGCTTTTTCTTTTATTATATTTTACTAACCATTTTAGCTCTGGTATGAATTTTATAATAATGAAATTATAAGATCTGGTGATAATGTAGGAGAACTCTGCTGTGCCTGGGGCAATAACTTGCCCCTTGACAGATGTGAGCCTATATTGTGGTCACTTTAGGCTAGATATAGGCATAGGAAATAAAAGAATTTCTACCTATAAATTGAACATGCACAAATTAGAACACACCTCAAATATACTATGCTGTTGGCAAACACAAATACATGTTAACTACATGTTTATTACTATCTATATTACATGAGCTGAGAAGATAAACACTGAGATAAATTATTTTGTATTGAGCTAGAAATTAACACTAGAGACACATGATTAGCACCTTGGATTGTAAGGATGGATTCTAAAGGTGAATTCTAAAGGTGTGAATTGGTCACTACTTTAACTGTCTTGGAATTACTTTTTTCTACAATGAAATTGTTTTGCTAGAAAGTGGGTTGCTCTCAGCCATGGTAATCTTCTGCAACCTTCATACTGCTTGAGCTGCTAGATGCACCCTGTGATTCTACATTATCNATTTCCAACCTAAGTTTCAAACTTAATGATTGTCCCCTCAGAGCTTTAGAATTACATGTAATTGCTCAGTTAATTTGCAAGGGAAACTAACTTTTGTAAATATTCACCTACTTTTGTATAAATAGGGAATACAATTGTATGCAAATGTCAAAAGAAATTTCTTTCTCACTGGATGCTGTTTGCTTTTTCTTTTATTATATTTTACTAACCATTTTAGCTCTGGTATGAATTTTATAATAATGAAATTATAAGATCTGGTGATAATGTAGGAGAACTCTGCTGTGCCTGGGGCAATAACTTGCCCCTTGACAGATGTGAGCCTATATTGTGGTCACTTTAGGCTAGATATAGGCATAGGAAATAAAAGAATTTCTACCTATAAATTGAACATGCACAAATTAGAACACACCTCAAATATACTATGCTGTTGGCAAACACAAATACATGTTAACTACATGTTTATTACTATCTATATTACATGAGCTGAGAAGATAAACACTGAGATAAATTATTTTGTATTGAGCTAGAAATTAACACTAGAGACACATGATTAGCACCTTGGATTGTAAGGATGGATTCTAAAGGTGAATTCTAAAGGTGTGAATTGGTCACTACTTTAACTGTCTTGGAATTACTTTTTTCTACAATGAAATTGTTTTGCTAGAAAGTGGGTTGCTCTCAGCCATGGTAATCTTCTGCAACCTTCATACTGCTTGAGCTGCTAGATGCACCCTGTGATTCTACATTATCTTTATAATATGACATTCTTCCTCTTTAAGAAGAGGAAACTGTTTTTCACCATTCAGGTCCATCTGCTCTCAACTACACCATTTCCTCCATCCATGCATTGACAATGAAAATAAATGAAAATATAACAATCCCTCTTATCACATTTATAACTAGTTTTAAACCCCTACAATCCAAATATCAATTAACTTTTTCAATTAAAACAATATTGAAATAGCAATTTATAAATCTATATAATTTAATTACTATTTCTTCAAATTTCAACCAATATTCATATTATTTCATTAAATTGTAGAAAAGCATTGATCAAATAAAAAATCTAGTAGTGCAAATAGATTCAGAAGGTTTGAAAATAGGTAGAATGATCAATTTTCAACAAAAATTTTCTTATGGAATTGATTCCCAAACATGAGATCTCTTAAATCTGGAGCACATTGAAATTGACACTAAGGCATTCAAGAAAATTTTAAAATGTGATCAACTGAAAACATAAGAAATCAATATTTTCAAGTAATTTCAGACCTGTAGAATCTGAATATTACATTGGTTTTTCATTTTAGGCCATAGTTAAAGAGTCATTTTAAAAAAAACTTCACATTTAATTCATTGAATGACAGTGAAAGGGCCTCTAAATCTAGAAATTTATTGTTAGAACCACATTTACCAGTCTTTAATCAATGTAGAAACATCAATCTTTACTGAGAAGTAGTAGTCAATGCTCTGAAAAATTTACATTATCAAACAACCCAGAAATCCCAGTATATTCAGTAACCACAGCAAAATCTCAAAGAAATTGACAGAATGGATCACAGATATCAATAAAATGGAGTAAAATGTTAATGAATTTTCAAGATTTATCCATAATATCCTTTTTCATCATCCAGAATATACATTTAAAAAAACACTGATTTTTTAAACTTTATAGGGGTGTCCTAATATGAAGTCAAATATTACTAAAAAAATGTTGAAGACTAATGAAATTAAAAACAAAAAGTGGTTATAGATAGTTTTCTTCAAAAAAAATCACTATAATTTTTAAAACATTACTAACCCATTCTATAATATTCATATATAAAAGTGAAAATTTCCAGTTATGGAAGATTGACAGGGAATG
>CABFPE010000302.1:26320-47283 GCA_900660155.1 Hofstenia miamia
ATATATATATATACTTTTTATAACACATTGGCCTTTTGAATATATTTTATGATACATTGCTAACAATGCATTAAAAAATTATATCAAAATTTCGAAAAGAATTAGTTTTTAGAAATCATTCCAAATTAATCCGCATTTTATGTAAACTTCGTGCACCTAGTCTCACACTTACTCTGCAACAGAGTTGGAACGCCTGTACTCAGAGAGGGCATAAGTTATTGTCTCACAATATTCTTTGGGGAATATTTATATTGTACTAGGGTTGTTTGAGGGACTTGTATACGACAAATTTGTTCGGCGAATGTATATTGAGAGGCTGAAGACACATCTTTCTGGTTTCAGAAAGTACTTCGTTATACTCAACAACCGAGTTAAGAAGACCAAGGTTCTTGGATTAAAAATTGGCGACGACTTATCGTCCAATGTTGATTCCCAATCCTTCTTAAGAAGGTAAAGCGTTTTATTTTTACCCAAAATATATGCGAACTCTAAAATACTATTTCCGTTTCATTCACTTTTTATGGTCTTATTGTCTGGGGTGGATTGACAAATTCGCTTAGATTGTGTTTAATTAATTATATCATCAGTTTTCATTAGCCGTTATGAAAAATGATAAGAAGCCGCATACCACTCTATTCACGAACTCTTTTACTTGGTTTCATGATTTTGCAAGTCATAGATGCACATATGTACCCACGACTGCCGCCATCAGATCCAGATTAATAAGGGAGTTTTAAATACTGATCGGTTCTCAGGGAAAGTTTTTAAATATGATAGTCAGCTGTATTGTTCTGGTTCTTAATATATTACTTCTAAAATCATCATATAAAATTCTTTGAAATTTTTTATTTATTTGATTTCTTAATGCTTTGTCATGTTGCTTGCGTTTATAATTTTGATTATCATTGTCCCAGCTTAAAAGCTCCTTAATCGCCCTTGCAACAATGTAGCGTCGTAAATATAATGCTTCAATTTAAAATCATTGTTGAATTAGGATGTTTGTGGATTTTTTATAAAATCAGCAAGTTGATGTACTCATTATTCAATAATGTTTTTGCATTTAGTTATACAGCCATTTTTACATTTAATTCTTGTCTTTTGTGATTAATAGCAGTTAAATTTCTGTTTATGCAATTTGATGTTTACTTCGCAAGCTGTTTATATATATTTTGTAAAAAAACATTAATTTCGTTTTTATATTTTAGACAAATGTCTGTTAAAAAAGACATTGCGGATTTAGAACAAAATAACAAAGACTTTAGATCAGCGTTTAATGACCAGATTCGCAATGTTGAATATTATATTGAACAACAAATTTGTCTAGCAGAAGCCTTTTCGGATTTTTTGAAAAAGAGAGCCCAAGCTGAAGAAGCTTACTGTAGGAGCATTGAAAACGCATATGAAAAATTTCATAGACGGATTGTCGCAGGTTATATTTCTTGTTATTGCTTTATTGCATGTATTATTGCATATAATTTTGATTTAAACGTCATTTTTCAGTAAGATCGTTCGTTGAAATCAATGCAGGTATTTATAAAATATTTGAAAATCTGTTAGTTTACTGCTAAGCTCTAAATATTACTATTTTCGTTTGTTGAACTGCATACGGTTTAGTTTCTATACGCTAACATTTCTATGAAATTGGTAATTAAATACAAAGATTTTGATTTATGTGTGTGGTATCAATAATTGATCGCCAAGATATATGAAAAATTAGTCATATTGAATTATTATTCGACATTTAGTATAATGGGGTTTTACCACATTTATATTGATTGTTTTGTTTAAAATTTTTCAATTGCAGTAGTTATATTTCGAGACAGAACTTTCGTACAAGGCGTCAATTTGATAATCTATTAATGTAGAACTATTGTTGAGAAGGTTATATATATATATATATATATATATATATATATATATATAAATTAAATAAAACCGATTCATGAAACTAATTCTATTGTAATACAGTACATGTATATGCCGATGATTTGATGCCAAGATGAATTGAAAACATGCAAAATAGTTTAACAAAATGGATTAACTATTAATAAAGCAAAAACTAGTGAAATTGTCAATACAACTTTATTGACAAGGGAGAAGCTGAAAACTGATAACATGGAGATTAAGCGTACGAAAGTAACCCACCTTGTGGGTGCATATTTCAATTCATCATTAAACATTAATTCAGAAATTCAAAGTAGATTGAAAAAAAGACAGAAAGATATCTTAAAAAGAAAAGTTTTCAATGAAAGGACTTAAAACGTTTCTATAAGTCACAAATCGCTAGCAAATTAACATATGCACCAACACCAACTGTTATTTGCGGAGATAAGATTGAATTCGCGTGTGCCTACAATCAGTGTTGTAAGAGTAAGACGCAAATGTAAAAATGAAATTTTATCTTAGTCACTGTTTAAGGGAGATGTTGACTATTATGGAAAAAGTTGAAAGTGAACGTTATCGTTTGCCTTTTGTAGAATCAATTACAAGAAAATAACTTTTAACTACTTTAAAGGGGGTGACACACGGTTAGTCTTTTGACTATAGTCAAAATTGCGGTTTTGCATTCTTTTGTCTATTAGTCAAATAAATTGACTATGGTCAAATATTTTGACTAATAGTCAAAAGCGATTTCTGCAAAAATTGTATATCATATACATGTGCATCTATTATTAAGTGGAATCGCTATAATTATATTTCAAAGGTAGGTGACCGGAAAACATTTTGATATATGAAATAGCTCGCAAGAACATGTACTGAATAGTTAATTGATCATTTATAAACAAGCGCATATGTAGTGAATTATGTAAACATTTAACCCAATTAGCACGTTGCAATCTTTATAAAAAATTCTAAATAGCTACGCAATCAACTAGCCTTTGCAACACCTTTCTCCAATGGAATTGGGTTTAAAACAGGGAGTTCTATTTACGAACTCTTTGATTTAAAAACACGCTAAAGCAATTTCGACAAGTTGGTTGTTTGCGCCCATCTGGAATGGCCACGATCGTAGTTATATTGTGTATTTATTAATGGTAGTTAACCGGAAATGTGCAGGGTTATTTGATATCCAAATTCTGATTTTCTTATAAAATTACAAAAAGTTGACTATTGGGGGTGCCACACAGTTAGGCAAAAGACTAATAGTCATTTTCAAATAGAACCATTTCTATTTCAAAATTTGACTAATCGTAAACCGCAAGTCACTTTTTGGGGTATCACATGGTTAGTCTTTTGACTATAATCAAAAAAGTTTTTTTACTATAGTCAAAAGACTAATCGTGTGACACCCCTTAAAGCGAAATGCCTAAACTGACTGTCTGATCTTCATCCATCAGAACTTAGAGCATTTTAAAATTAAATGCGTCTCCTTGATATAAAAATAGTATATTGTGAGTAATCAGTAGATTTTGCCCACGCAATGAGTGAACGTCAAATCCCCTTGATTAAATCAGTCACGTAGTTACTCAACGAAACTACTTTAGTTCTTGACTGACATGTTTTGGCGTATATCTCAAACAGCTCAGGATGATTCACACTTTTATCAACATATTTACTATCATTGTGTCAATGTTTAGGCATCTAACATTTCTTGCTTAAATAAAACATGTGTTCACTGAAAATTTTGCATCGAAAATTAATGCTAACAATTTCAAAAACATTCAATTTAATACATTTTTCTGCCATAATAAACATAGTTTGAATTTACTTTCCCTCCATTTTTATACATGTAAGAATCACAAAAACTCAATTTTTGAAATACAGTATAACCTCGATTTAGGACCAACCCGGATGTACCGACCAGGGCGGTCCGCCCAAATTGGCCTGCGTGAAGCGATTAGTAGTGAAAAATTGCGCCGCCTCATGTACCGCCATCCGCCATGATTTTGGCCTGGTGCAATAACATTGATAAACTCTGATTTAGCGCCATCATAAACAATAAAACATATTTTAGTAACTATATGATATTTGCATTGTTATATTTGTCAATGTAAATCCATTTTCTAATTATGTTTCGGAAATATTTATTACTGAAATCGCATCTAAAATAACTGCTTTCTTAATCTTATATTTAGCCTGATGATCTTTTCTCAGATTTGAGGTTATGTTAAAAAATAATGTTATGCATCTAATAACTGAAGGTTGTACCGTTGAAAAAACAAAATTTCGGAGGAATCGGAAATGCGGAAATGTGGTTGCCATGGGAACTTAATACAAAGGAAATAAAAGAATATACTTTGTGGCAAATTTTTTCAGGTGATCTGAATCATTTATATAGGCAAACCATATATCATATTAAAGCTAATTAAGGGCCCTATGCAACCACAGAGAGATTTTGAGCAATTTATGAAATGATAAGTAGTAGCATGCATAAATTTGCATTTTTAATTAGTACTCAGCTCATTAAATATGCGTAAACCAATTTTCTAAAAAATTAAAGACANGTTTCTATGTCGATAGATCCCAGCGTGATTTTTTATCACAAGGCCTTACTGTGAATGAACCTAATATTTTAAAACACTGTTAACCGCAACCGTAAGTTTAATGAGAAATTCCAATACATTAAGGGGGTACCCCCACAGAAAATCAATTTTCTCAGATTTGAGGTTATGTTAAAAAATAATGGTATGCATGTAATAACTGAAGGTTGTACCGTTGAAAAAACAAAATTTCGGAGGAATCGGAAATGTGGTTGCCATGGGAACTTAATACAAAGGAAATAAAAGAATATACTTTGTGGCAAATTTTTTCAGGTGATGTGAATCATTTATATAGGCAAACCATATATCATATTAAAGCTAATTAGGGGCCCTATGCAACCACAGAGAGATTTTGTGCAATTTATGAAATGATAAGTAGTAGCATGCATAAATTTGCATTTTTAATTAGTACTCAGCTCATTAAATATGCGTAAACCAATTTTCTAAAAAATTAAAGACAACATAAAAAATCTTTCTGTAGTTGTATAGACCAATGGGTGTACTATCTACTTGCCAAATTTGCTGTTGGTACTCCTTTCCTTCTTGAAGATTTTTTTGCAAAAATATGCAAAATGCAAGAAAACGAAAAGTGGAGAAACCACAGTTAAAGTGCATTTTTGAACAAAAATAAGCCAAAACTGACAGATATTTTCACATTTTTCATGAAATTTGGATGTATTTTCTGAAAAATTATTTTGGATATGTTTAAAGAAGTATATTTTGACTAAATTTAATAAATAAAAAAATGTTACAATTTATAGTATTTTGTAAATTTTCTGTGGGTTACCCCCTTAAACAGACAAACCGTTTTTTCACATTTTCAAAAAAATTGTCAAGCTTGTTAGGAAATTTTAAAATAGTGAGTCAACTTGAAAATGTGTCCTAAGTGTATTTTCTGTTTCTAAGCTATAAGCATTTTTTCAAGAAACATGAAAACATTTTAAGAATTTCCTGTGCAGTTTGAAGCTAAAATAATGCATTTGTCTTCTTTTTTACATGTAATAATAATAATGTACATTGGGAATAGTCAACTTCGCTTAGCTCCAAAAAAATTCTTTGTACAAAGAGTGACGCTAAATCAGGGGTATACTGCACAATAGAAGTGCTATATCAAAGCTGCAACCATGCCTGATTTTTATGAGCACGACACTGTCAGTTTTAGGCGCAGATATTTTTTAGGCAAGGCATGATTTCAGATGTGTTCTTACCATTTTTACCCTTTCGATCTTTCACATTTTTTCTCTATCAAATAAAATCAATCAGTTGCAACGCCGCTATTTTAGGTAATTACATCATGCATCACACTCACGATTCAAAGCTGAATTATTCAATTATTTAGCCGAAATCGTGAGGATGTTTAGCAATAGTCGGGCTTGGCACAAATGTTCTTAGTCAGTCGCTCTAAACCCTGTATCCGCAGTAATCTAATTTCATCATATTGTAGGCAGATTTTTGCGATCTTTGCTAAAATATTTTTTGAATTTTCGGTTTGCTAGACAAAAGTTGGGTGTGTTACAAATTTATTATAAGACCTCCCCACCGAAATAGTAAAACTTAAATTGAATTTAAGTATTTAAGGTATTGTGTACTACTGTAAAATTTTAAAATTTAAGTATTTTTTTTACTATATTAGCAAATTATACAGCATTCACTGACTTTGGATTGACTTTAAATTTATACTTCGTTATTTTTAAAGCTTGCCATATTTTAGCAATGTCTCCGCTTATACAAGAGATGCACACGGGTCGAAATTTTCAGGCCCGACCCGTCAACTATTATTTCAACCCCGTTTTCGGCCCGTGTTGGAATTTTCGGAGCCCGATTTTGGCCCATCAATAATATTGATCCATTTGCACACATCGACTGTGTTCTGTAATTGTTTATTATTTTCTCATTAATAAATGGAATATGCAATTCTGTTAGCAGATTTTGTTAACCTACCCAATTTATTAATACGTTATTGCAGGGGTAGGCGTAAAATTTATTTATATTTACAAGCTTGTTACAAATCATTTTATTCGGCCCGTTTTTTGTCTGTAATTTCCTAAATCTTGGGCTCAGCCCGGCCCGTGACCCATATTAGCCCCGGCTATGTGCTGATCGTCCCATCACCATCTCTGGGGAAACTTCACACGGCACTGATAAATAGCTTTCAATTGATTGATTTATAAAATCTTTCTAGTCTATATAAATATATAAATGAATTTTGAAAAATGAAAAGTTTAAAGTGTTGTTGTCTCTGTAATTGTATCATTTTTTTACTCTACACAGGGGTGTTCTAAACTTCAAACTACTTAGCAAAATACAAGATATAAGCTAAATTGAGAATTTATGAGAACAAAATTGTGAGCATCAAGAAGGCATTTCTTCAATAAAATTTGGGCATGGCACGTTTGACTAAAGGTAAATATTAAGCACGGCACTGTTGTAGCTCTGTATTATATATCGACCATTTGCTTATAACCAGTGGCCCGTTTAGGGGGATCCACCGCCCTCATTTTGGGGCCAGCTGCGAACACTTGGTTAAAATATTCTCCTTTCATTAAAATTGAAAATAGTTCTCTTCAATTCAAGTTGCTGCCAACAAACAGACGATTGTATTTGTCTAAATTTTCTCTTGTTCAAAAAAATTTTTTTTGTTTACCATTTTTTGTATAAAATGGGTGTCCGCCCTCCCTACCCCATCTTAAAATCTTAAACGCACTTCTAGTTATAACGACCAAAAATTTATACCCCGGCAAATCGTAACCTTTCTAAAGTTAAGGGGGTGCTACACTGACGATTTTTCTCCAAACTTTAGTACAGATTTTTGTTTAAAAAACAATGAAACAAACAAATTTTATTGTAACAAACTATAAGGTTTGTTTAAACAAAAATCTGGACAAAAGTTTGGACAAAAAACGTCAGTGTAGCACCCCCTTTAACTAATATTAATTTCTCATAAAAATTTGTAAATAAAAAGTAAAATTGTCTTGAACTTTACTGTATTGGTTGTTGTGAAATTCGAAATATTTAATCCTATGAATGAAAATCCTGACAAAAGTTTAAACAAAAATCCGCAGTGTAGCGCATAAAAATCCAAACATTATTTTATAAAAGCATGCTTGCATTGCGAATGATTAATTATATTCGTGTTTGCTTTGCAGATTTCTGTTCAAAGCACCACTGAATACTGCAGTTCTCTAAGTTCTTCTCGTTAGGCCTATTTGTTAATTACACTCATGTTCTTCGACACAATTAAATTTGTCTTGTTTATACCTACCATTTTTTATAACGACCATGTTGGGTGCC
The DNA here is from genome assembly GCA_900660155.1 of Hofstenia miamia. Taxonomy (NCBI): domain Eukaryota; kingdom Metazoa; phylum Xenacoelomorpha; order Acoela; family Hofsteniidae; genus Hofstenia; species Hofstenia miamia. The sequence continues at coordinate 34,093 of CABFPE010000302.1, forward strand.
CCTTACATAAACGTTATAAATTAATTCTACTGTATTATGAAGTTCCTACAAATGATGCTCTTCTTCTTTCAGTATTTCTATAAAGAAATTGGTTATTAACCGCATCTCTGCAATTCTTCTACGGCCCCGTTTTACATGTTATGATTTAAGCCTTAGTCTTCCAAAAGTACAGCTCCAATTTCTAACCAATTTCTTTCCTGAATTTCACATTTTAGGTATCCTTCACATATTCTATTTTAGGCAGTAATTCTCTGTTGCAAGAAAACTTCACAAAGGCTGTCGAATTAGCCCGTACAAATGCAAAACGTAGATTGCTGCTTTCCGCTGCCTTTTCCGATTTTAGTACTCCTTTAATGAGTGCTGCAGTAATTGATACTCGCAAAGTTCTCTCGTCCTGCAAAGATCACTCTACTACTATTATGGTATGAGATATATAGTCTGTTTCTATTTATAGCAATTGCACTTCTTACTTCCCCCTGACGTGATTTAAGTTTTATTTCTTATGAGTAGCATCGCGCCTATGGTTACTGTTTGAATTACAAACATCATTTTCGTTAAGCACAATTGCCTGAATTTATCTTTTCTGAACAGAGGCCAACTTAGAATAAGATTTATGTGTTAGTTGCACCTTTCGGATGCTTATGCAAATAATTTCAATTTGCTTTTGTTTGCAATGCTATTTCGAACTAATGGTTATATAATCAGGTGATTATCGAGTGAAATTAGATTTTTATGCTAACCGTACAAATTTAGTAATGTCATTTTTTGCAAATGTTAATTTGTGGAATTCTAAAATGAAGTTTTCCTGCGGATATGATTCTGTATTTATTCATTTAACTTAATGTTTTTCATTTTTTCACAATTTACTTTTGAATAATTAATCTGATTTAAAAAAATTTAAAAAATATTGCCAAAATTATTTTATGTATTTAGGGTGAAGTAAACTACCGTTTGAATGAAGTTATCGCTCAGGTGAAAAAATTCTATAGTTGTAAACTTTCTGTGAAAAATAAAGAAAACAAACTTCATATCCTGAAAAAGGAGCTAGAAAAGTTTTACAGCGCAAACGACATTAAAAAGGCCAAAGCTTGGGTAAGTTGTTTTTTACTTTTTTAAATATACAAAAACTATTTTAGTTTTTAAAAGACTTTTTATGGAATGGGAATCCTTTAGTTTCTCTTTTAATGCTTTGATTAAGAGATGTACAAGGACCGGATTTTTGCGGCCCTAACATCTTAATTGCTAAGCCTAAGTAGTATTTTTCGGTCCTAAATAAAAAAATTCAACAAATTTCTAATATTTTAAAATAATTTACAAAATAAGCATAGTTTAAAAATTTAGAATGAAATTTCTGCCCTAAATTGGCCCTTATTTTTCATATTCTCGGGCCTGCCCACCCCACTTACATGTCTGCTCCTATTTTCAGTGTATTGATGAGTTGTTTTGTTAAGTTTTGTTATTCATTTATTACTTATGTAGGAGAAAAATGTTGAAAAGAAACAAGCCGAATACGATGATGCTGCGTTATCACTCTCAACCACTCAAAATGAATTAGTTATAAATCAGAACAGTCTCACAATGCGCATCAATACGCTCTTAAACGATGACAACGTTAGTCTCGCCGGTGCTTCTCTCCATTTTCTTCATCATAGCAGTCGCGCTTCGTTAGCTTCTCTCAGCGAACTTGAACACTACATAGCCACCTATCACTTGGAAGAACTAGACAGTCATTTTAAGTCGGTTGATGAGAACCTTACCGCGCACCTTTTGCAAAATGAAATCCAAAATGCCGTTGTCAATAAAAAGTGGGAACCCCATAGACCTACCGATCGCCTTGTTAAATGCGACAATATTTGTGCAAGGTAAGAGTCTAAGAAAATAAGTTATTTGGAAAATAAGTTGTACTTGCATCGTGATATTTTTGAAAAGTTTCCAATATAAATACTCTTCTTATAACACAATTCTTTTCTTATTGATATACAGTATACGAAAAAATTATTGCACCGAATGGATTTTTATTTTTATAGCTCAGCCCTTACTGTGAGCGAAATTCATTACAAAGTAACAAGCTTATCACATTACTATTATTTCAATGATTTTAAAATGTTTAAATTTTTTTAAATATTTGATAAAAAATATGCCTAAAAATTGGATCCTAACCCATACTTTTATAAAAAGCAATGCCATTTATGTATCTGAACTTTCTGCAAAAGTAAAAACATTGCAATATAAATATACGAAATATATTGCATATATAACCAATACGTTCCTTTTAAAAGTTGGTGAATGCTAGTTTAATATAAATAATGAATGAATAGCTAAACAGGCTATCTGCCAACCTGGAAACTCTGGAAGCCTTGCAATGTTAGGAGACAAATAAGAAACCTGCGAAAGTGATAGATATTAATTTTTGAAATTAGTACTGCTTTTATCCTATTTTAATCATTTTATAGTTTATTTTGAATTATAGTGTTTTTTAAATTGAAATTTGACAGGAAATTTTTCCAAAACGGCCCATGTATGTTATTAATTTAATTGAAAATTCGCGATTGTGGTTTGGGAACATGAATACAGGCATTAAGATGTGTTATAAATTTTTAAATTCTGCCATCAACTTTTAATGTATTGATGTAAAAAGTTCGTTTCATCGAATATATTTTAGGTATAAATACTTAAAAGACAATGAAGATCTAGAGACTTTCACAAAGGCTGATAGCGATTTTGAAAAGTGTTTAGAAAATTACCACATCAATGACTTAGATTCTGTTTCATTTTTAAGAGGAAAGAAATCTAAAGAGCAATTAAAAAGTCAATGGCAAATCGGAGAGCATCATGGTAAGTTACCGCAATATTGGATCATCAGTCGCAGAGAGCATCATAAGCACGCAGGGAAGCAAAGTTTAATGAAGGCCGTGGAAGAATTGTATGATGGGAAAGTGCCTCAGGCTTCTGTCGCCCGCTTACGTCGTCATTCACGTGTGTTTAATACCAAACAATTGAAGTTTGCAATAAAGCCATTCCGTAGTGATATTGACGAATACTGCCGTGGAATAAATGAATTTGTTCCACCAATAGTTGTTAGCTGTGCGAATTATATTGTAGATCACGATATTTATTCTGTTGGTATATTTCGTATATCCGGAAGTAAAACCGAAATTTCTAGAATCCAGGCTAGTTTTGAAGAAGGTGAAGACCCGCTAGCGCAATCTTCCCATGATATTAATACCGTAGCCGATACTCTCAAATTATACATCCGCCAATTGAAACCCCCGCTTTTGCATGACGAAATTTTCCACCGTGTCATGACTGCATTCGACTCTTGTTCATCAAATGAAGAGTTGGTTGGAAGGCTGCGTGAGATTGCCACTGGTTTCTCCGATGTAAGATATGCAACATGCAGGTATTTGTTTGCATTCCTCAACCATGTATCTAAGTTTTCTGACGAAAATAACATGGATGCATATAATTTATCAGTTTGCTTTGCTCCCACTGTTATGCCTATTTCTTCACCTGAAGATCTTGTCAATCGGCAAACTGCTGCCGTGGAGTCAATTAAGGTAATGATAGTTCATCACGCTGCTGTATTTTCTTCACGCAATCTTAAAGATGCTCCAATATTCAATCCAGATCAAGAAGATTCCGTGATTGAAGACGACGCTTCGGATGCCGACTCTCCACAGCCAGACCTTGTTGCTGATCTTCCAGGTAAACCCGAAAGTCCAGTCACACCACCAGTCGCACGAGTTGATAAACTTCGCGCTAAGTTGGAACAAGACAAATACTTCATGGAAGGGATCACTAACGATCCTTCGCAAAGTCAGCGGCCTCGCAATGATTCCACTAAGCTTCCTCCCCCAAGACCTGGTAATAAACCCTCTTTAGCATTTAAAAAAGATTGATTTTTGGGTATAGTGCTGGTGCTGCATAGATAAATTTCCGGCTTTTATTCTACTACAATGAGAATATATGCACAACAAATTAAATTGTATTATAATGTCTTTCCTTGAATTTCAGTATTGCTTTTCAGCAAAATATACTCCTATTGTAGTATGCTCTATTTCGTAGTAAGTGTCCCATTGCCAGACGGTTTATAATTTTTAAATGTTTCAGATTATGTTTTGTAATTAATGATTTTTTAATATTCTATCTTAGCTTTGTAATTAGTAAATTATTGAAGTGTTTTCCTTTCTCATCAATTCATTAACAAATTCTCTTTCAATTGTTAGCTATCCGTGAACAATGATACAATAACACAGTTGTTTGTTTTCAAAATATATGTCGGTTTTGATAATACATCACAATTGTTGAAACGTATGTATTCAAAAAGCAAGCAACCAAACCAACAATTTTATACTTTGGCTTTTAAGTATGCGATTAATTGCAAGTTTCTTTTTTGGAAACTTATGCAATATAAATTTGATAGTTTGCAACATTCACCAAAATATAGATCGCATTTGCTATTGCCTATTATGGCTTGAATTCATTAGAACAACGATGATAATTTATAGAACATCTCACAAAGAATAACTGTTCAATTTAACGCAGTTTAATTCTAGACTACAACATGTATGTAATTAGTAACTTGTCTACTCATTTCATCGGTATCTTTTCGTTTTAAATACGGAAATCATCGTGAAGAAACCGCACCTGTGGATCTCAAATTTTATTTAAAAGTTGGGGGTGCGACTTATACACGCAGTCTAGGAAATATATCTAAACTTCTCACTAAGTTCTGGGTCAAGTTATCTTTTAGAATGCGCAAGAGTTGAAGAGGATATTCAACAGTAGGGCAATGGGAAATATCCAGCACTTGTGACTAGTTAAATTAGGGTTGGTGAATAATTGGAAATACGTTTGCGGGCAAGGATAAAATTAGTGTGGCGTGATGGATGCGGGTTATCTATGCTGTATTCAAGGTTTGGGGTACGGATTATACTGGAGGATTTACGGTATATATTTATTCTAATAATTGAGTTGCTGTAATGAAATTTCTCAGCAAAAAGCGAAAAATGTTTTGCTGATTTATCCTTTTAACTGGTATTATCATTTCGTTTAATTAAACATGTTTTGCTCCAAATGTTTATCTAAATCTTCGTTGTTGTTTCTATATTGACAGCAATTTTTTTAAAAATTTTTTAAAAAATTTCTAGTTTTAAATGTAGAAATTATTTTTCCGTATTGTAATTTGAAAATTATATTTAGTTCAAATAACATACTAGCTCATATTTATTTAATTAAATTTTTGGGGGGCTGAATTAGAAATTATATGTATATTAAATTTGCTTAGAGTAACCAGTGTTTTTTACTTGTTTTGTTACAAAAGTCTGTTCCGATTTTGATAATAGATTATAATTGAACAACTATATTGACAATATACTATCTAGAACTATTAAAAACACCATAATTAGACTATTTAATAGTCTAGAGGTTTGCCACCATTTTGTCGAATTATTTCAAAGTGAGCTGGGAAGGACTTGACTAGATTCAAACAAGTCTTGCTTGGTACGTTGATGTCTTCTCAGAACTCTACGTACAACTTTGAGTAGAGTATTAGTTTGATTTTGTGATTCAATTGACTCTTTATTTAGTTCTAAATGTAATTCCATAAGTTGGTCTTCGTTTTCTTTGCGATATAAATTATGTGTAGGATAACTGTAAATGCATTGTCGTTTTGTTACATAGTTGATTTTTCTCTTTCAAAGCTTACAAATCAAATAATTTATTATAAGATTTAGATTCCTTAAGTACGTTAAATTTTATTAATATTCTTAGAAAGATGTATTTTATGCAAAGAAACTAATGCCACACATTAAAATTATGAATGTTCTTGCCTTTATGGATGTGAGCAATAATATTCTTAAAAAATGGAGTTAAATGATGAACCAAACTATCAAATAAAAATTGTAAAAATTATTTCACTATAAAACAAAAATGAATGCAAAAGAAAAGGTGCTAAATATTGGTTTAAAAATATTTAGCAGCATCATATCCAATAGAAAAGCTCGAATCGAAAACAAAACGTTTTTATTAAAATTAAGCGATGTAATAAATGTGTACTTTATAGACATATAATGACATCAAATGAAAATTGCTTACAAAATAAATGTTAAAACAAAGAAATTTGATAATTGTAGACGAATTTAATTTTAGAGCTTCTAAAAGTGCAAGGATTATATAAAAGCAAAAAATCAACTTTAGAAAACAAAGTTTGGATCATACACTCCTGAATTATGACTAAGCACTAATATAAATTAACACTAGAATAGCGATTACGCCTTAAAAATATTTGTCTGATGCACAAATGCGAAAATTGTGTAATAAAAGCAAAATTTCTGCAAAATGCAAATTCAATGAAATGACCAACATAATTAAAAGTACATTTACATTCTAATATTTTTGCTGAACAAACAACATGCTTATTGGTCATTTTGACTTATTACAGCTTTTCTTTTGTTAAAATAGAACACGTAGTTCTCCTATTGTATATCATCAATGCTCAAATACTCAACAACAAAATAGGAGAATTTGAAATTATATTTTAGATAAATAATTTACGTACCTACAGTATTATTTGGGAAAAATGGCTCAAGAAACGACAGGTCTTGCTTTGTGCAATATGTTGAAGAATATGAAGCTTACAGAGAAATGAGGGATTAAGGCGGAAGTGATGCTATGCTATGTGCCCATAAATAATTTATTTTGAATTATGTTGATGAGAAGGTTGAAATAACACATACCTAAAAGAATAAAAAAGAATTTCCAGTCTTGGATTTTCCAGACACCCTTTATTTATACAGTTGATGTTCCCATCATTAAAATGCTTTCATCGACAGTAGTCGGTTCTCGCCAGTGGGACGTTAATTTCGCTATGCTCAGAAGCATTCAGCGATGACTCGTCCCGTGCGAAATTATTAGCTTCGTTCAGGGCTACCACCTCGTTCACTTGGAATAACGCCTGCATTTCCCTCACTTTCTGATATTGAAATGTTTTCGATTCCTATCAGGAAGATCGTTCCAATCAGCTGTCATAATCTCTGGGCTAAGGCTGTGAATCACTCTTTTAGTAAGGTTAAGCGGGAACCAAATTTCATTAATCATTGGGTGGAGATTTTTATTTTGCCTGCTTGTGTTCTCCGTCTCCTCCTCGTGGGGGCTCTAAACACCTGAAATACGAAGAGTCAATTCTCAAGAGCCGCTTAGAGCGTTGGTTGAATGGTGATTATGCTCAACTTTGGTACGAAGCAACTGTAAGTTCTGGCAACATTAAAAATAAATCATCTTCTGTCAGTTCCAGCCAAAATCTTAAGAGAGCTAGACAGCTTGGTCACGAAGGCAGTTTTCGTAGAGCCATAGCAGCCCTAAGATCTGATGGTCTAAGCTTTGATGAGGAAACATTTCATGCACTAAAGGAGAAGCATCCCAACACGTCAAAAAATAAAATAGATTATAGTACCGAAGACACAGAGCCATTTGTGATAAACAAAGACATTCTGATTAAATGTGTAAAAAGCTTTCCCAGGGATTCTGCTGCCGGTGTCTCTAAACTTTATGCTTCCCATCTGATTAATGCATTCCAATGCCCAACTCCTGAATATGGGGACAAAGCAATTGCATCGGTGCTCGAAGTAATCAACTGTTTAATATCTGGTAATGCTCCTGATGAAATTGCACCATATCTTTGTGGAGCTAATCTTTTTGCATTGAAGAAAAAGGACGGTGGAATTCGCCCAATTGCTGTGGGAGAAGTTCTTCGAAGATTGATTGCCAAATGCTTATGTCAATTGTCAAGGAATAAGGCAGCTGCTCGTTTTTCTCCACTTCAAGTTGGTGTAGGCATTAAGGGAGGTTGTGAAGCCGTCATCCATGCTTTGAATGGATTGGTGGAAGCTGTTGGATCGAAGACAAATTTAGCATTTCTCCAGGTAGACATCAAAAATGCATTTCACAGTCTTAATCGTTCAGCAATACTTTCTCAGGTTAAACTTCATTTTCCACAGCTATATCATTGGGTTTATTTTTGCTACTCCCAGCCTTCTCGATTGAAATTTGGATCTAAATCCTTGCTTTCAGCTTGCGGTGTTCAACAAGATGATCCCTTGGCTCCCCTTTTGTTTGCTTTAGCTATTCACCCAATCGTTTCTGCTATCAAAGATAAATTTCCTGAATTAGCATGCAACGCATGGTATTTAGATGATGGTTCTCTGGTTGGGGACGTTCCATCTTTGTGTAAAGTATTTGAGTTTGTGGTGTTAGCTATGAAAAAATTAGGCTTGGAAATTAGTTTAACTAAATGTGAAGTTTGGTCGCCTAATCCTAATTGCGATTTCAGTGCTTTGCCCAAATCAATCAACAGACGAAAAGATGGTATTGTCACTCTTGGAGCTCCTATCTCCAAGTCTCCAAAATTTGTCCAAGAGTTCTGCTCGAAACGTGTTTCTAAGTCCATTCAAATTATGAATGAAATAAAATTACTTGAAGATCCACAGTTAGAATTACATCTGTTAAGGAGCTGTGCCTCACTACCTAAGATATCGTTTTGTTTAAGAACTTCTAATCCCGCAACTGTTACAGCAGAATTGGAAGAATTTGATTCAGCAGTTCATCAGTCTCTAGAAAGTATAGCAGGTTCAGCTGTTTCTGTGTCACAAAGACTACAAGCATCCTTGCCAATTGCTAAAGGAGGTCTTGGATTACCACTAGCGTCAACAATTGCTTTTGCAGCGTTCTTAGGATCATATGTGGACAATAAAGAACTATGTAAACAGATTGTTTCTATTGATGATATTTACTCTGTGCCACATCAGTGTTTGCAAGACCTTTCTAGCAAAGGAATAGCGTTGACTGAAATGCCTTTACACATGGCGCCAAAAGCACAGAAGTCTATTTGTTCACTTTTACAACAAGTTAGCCAGAATACTTGTTTATCCTCCAGTTTGTCTCCTCGCGATAAAGCAAGAGTTCTCTCTTGTTCCATACCAGGAAGTGGAGATTGGTTGGCTGCCATTCCCTTGAAAGCACTTGGTCTTTCTTTCGCTCCTGCAGAATTCCGAATTTTGCTTTGTTATCGGCTTGGCATCCCCTTAATTAATGATGACAAAAAATGTCCAAAATGCTTTAAGCCTTTGGATTTATTCGGTGATCATGCCATGTCCTGCGCGGTTGATGGTGAAAGAATTGCGCGCCATGATCGACTCAGGGACGCTATTTTTGCAACTGCTTCGAAATGTGCTTTGTCTCCGGTGCTTGAAAAGTCTAACCTCACTGAGTCTCGTGCTCGTCCTGGGGACATCTTTTTGCCATGCTGGTCTTCTGGCCGACCAGCTGCTCTAGACGTGACTGTAATTAGTTCACTGCAGCCTTCGATTGTTTCTCTTGCGGGTACTAATGCTGGTCATGCTCTGGAAGTTTCAGACAACCGAAAGCTTACTAAATACGCAGAATCATGTTCAGCAGCTGGTATATCCTTCATACCACTATCAGTGGAAGCTCTAGGAGGATGGTCACCAATTGCTATCAAAGTATTCTCCAAGATGTCTTTTATGTCTTCTGCCAGAAATGCCTCTTGCGATCTGAATACGGTTTCTACATACTTTTTTCAGCAATTGTCAGTAATTTTACAGCGGGGAAATGCTACACTTCTTTTATCAAGATATGGTTGTTAGGGCTCAAGCAATTCATGTCTAATCTGTGGCATCTGGAACACAAACTCAACCATTGTACAAGTTTTTCATTATCGATCACCCAAAAAATAATCATTGTAATGTTAATTTTATATGTATTGATTTTCGTTCTTTTTAAAAAAAACAATTTTATATTCGGTGATTCTTAAATATTCTATTTTTGTAATGTTAATTTTGTAAAATGTGCTTTATTATATATTTTTATTTAACCTAATTATCTCATTTTCAAAAAAAAATGCAATCACTAAGGAGGACCTCTTAACGCTACACAAATTCCTAGCTAACGCGAAAAGTACTAGCGAAAAACAAAAACAAACTACCGTCCACAATGTTCACACGCAATATTAGCAGGATTGCAAGAACACACATTCAGCAACGCCTCTACAAAGTTAAGCACGCGAACCACGAAGACTTTGGGAAGGAACAGACTTCCTTATATTTGGCTCCTCAATGCTTCGCCATCTTAGAACGCCAGATTTTATCAAGAACTCCAGTGTATCCGTTCACTCCTATCCAGGCGCATTAATTGTGAAAAAGATTTTAGTTGCAATTGGCCGCAACGACATAATGCAACAAAAAGACAACCTCAGAGATGAGTACAAACACCTCATTTAAGATATCAAATCAGTTTAATTTTGTAACTATTTTTATGGGTGAAGCTGCTCATTTCCCCTAAAACAAGCAACTTAACAAACAAGCAATTGAATTAAACTTTTTTATTAAACAAAATGCAAAACTTTTTGATTACACTGTTTTTAACAACTTTAACTATTTTTATTTAGGCAATTCAATTAACGCGAGTCTTTTTGCTCACGATGGAATTCATTTTTCCAGATTAGGGTATTCACTATTTGCAAGCACCTTTAAGAATTTCTTCAGTGATTCTCGTCGTCCCTTGATCACTCACGCTCATGTAACACAAATCGCAAGTACCGTAGACCATTGCTTTAATTTTCCGCCACCGCCAATTAACTACGCGCCATCTCGTCTCATCTTGCCGCCATTTAAAAGCTATGCCGACGCCGTTTCATCCTTTCCGACTCTACTACCCGCAGAAATTAACCGCATCCGGAACTTTTTGAACTTTTATAAACTTTTTTAATCATGGTACGTATATTCTTTAATCTTTTCAGATTATTGACAAACTCTGTACTAGCAATACCCAGTTTATTGCTAGCATTATCTATTAGTACTATTCCGAAACGTAATTGATTCAAAATTGTATTATTCAGTTGCCTATACTTAAGTATTTGCCAAAATGCAACTATTCAATATGCTAAAGGTAAAAGTCCAAGCAATTTAACATTTCATAGAAAAGCTGCCCATTTAATTCGTTTCTCATTTACAGTAGCTTTTGTGATCACAACATATTCTAGTGTATTAGGTGCACAAATTTTTCTTCTTTTGCTCATGATGAGTTTATTTACTGCTCCAATTAAATATATTCATCTCAACATCCAAAATCTTACTAATAAACTATCTTCAGACAATAGAAGTAGTTAATAAGAGTGCTAGAACGTTCCAATGAGACACCCTAAGATGGGACACCCTACCTTTGGCTATTTGCCATGTGAAAATGAAGCATTTCTATTGGACGTCATCTAGTGACGAAAAGTTTTTGACAAAACTAAATTTAGTAAATTAATTTTTTGACGAAGTTTATTTGTGATTGCTAGGATTTGGGCAAAGTGATATAATTGATGATAAGAAATGTTTGACAGAGTTTTAATTAATGTTTGACAAAGTTTTCTAGGCAAACTGACGTGTTTGTTTCCTTTAATATACATGTTCATTGTAACAACGTCTTTAATTATGCAACACTCTGCATTAAGGAAAATAATTCATAGATGTAAAAGCCAACACTTGTATAGAGGTATTTTTCAACATGCATTAATATTAAGCAAAGATATAGTATGCAAGAGGTAAAAAACAACAATATTAGCATTTGTGTATAAATTGTACTAATGTAAAAGTTTACATTACACAATGACTCTGAGTAATGAAGTTTGTAAGCTGCATTTGTTGTAACAATGCTTAATCATGCAACAAGGAATATAATTGATAGAAGCAAAACTTGTTTCAAGTGATATCCAAATACAAAGTGGGGAATATTTTGCTAAACTTAAACACTATAGTCAAGTAAAATAGATGTACATTTTCAAAAATGAGATAGAAATATCCACCAAAGCATATGAAATATACCATTGATAAATCAATAAAAAGTGAAATGTCTGATATACATGACAAAGGCATGTTCGTTTTCACCAATATCCAAATAAAAAATGGAATAAATATTTGCTGTGTTTAAGAATTACATGTGAAACAAAACGTATTGTATATGAGATGTTTTTGTGCAGACCAAGTTATTGTGCAGAACTTCACCGTATCTATGAAAAATTCACTGAAGTATCACCATTTATTTTTTATAGTTGAAATGGGAAATCACGATGCCCAAACTTGTTATCCAAATTATTCAGTACGTTGTAAGGTGATGTATCAATAATAGTAATGCATTAATTCATTCTTCCAAAGTTACCCATGCTTCCATGTTGAATTAACCAGTTTAAACGCGTAAAATGTTTGTAAATAGGTAAACAAAGCTAGTTAATAGTGTATTATTCAGACGCAAAAATCCAAGTTCTTGGTAATTAGAAGACAAGTCGCTAAGAATTTTGAAATACAAACATCATTTAAGTAAGCTGATGTATCCTTAATAGTAATACATTAGTTCACCCATCCAAAATTACTTGTACGCCCAAAACAATGTTTCATTTCTACACAACCAATTAAGAGATTCAATAAAAGTAATCATTTATTTGTTTGTAAGGTTTCCTTCTGTAAAGCCAATGTTATGAAATTGCGTTTGTACCCAGTTGAATGCGTTTGGATATGATTAGGGGGACAGTCAAAATTTTCCGTTGATTGACGTACTGTAATAATGTATATTTGTCATCCAACAAAGATAAGGTAAGATAAGATAAGATAAGACAATCTTTATTAAGAGAAGGTAAAGCAATTAATACAAACTGATGGCTTCTCAAAATAGCGTCATTAAAAAAAATTAAAACAAAATCATACTATTTACAAACCTATGCATTGCTAAGAAGGCTAAGAATAAGTCTACATTCTAGTAATTGTGTAATTGCTATTATAGAATTTGTACCCTGTCCAAGATCTTCCTGAGATGAATTTTTGCTTAAGAATAAATCTTTTCACACTATTTCGGAATTCTTTCAGTTTTGTAATATGCTTAATTTCGTTAGGTAGATTATTCCATTGCCTTGTGGCTACGTTTAAAAATGAATTTTCTTTGACTTTACGTCTGAACCTAGTGACAACATATTTCTTAGACCGTCTATTGAAAGTTTTCTTGAATTCAGGGAGATTTATCTTATCATAAGGCGGAATTTCGTTAGCAGCTTTGAAAAATAATGTAGCAATATTGATTTGTATTAATTGTTGAGGAGAAGGACACGTTTCCAAAATATAATTTTTGGTGTTACTAGAATTT
>CABFPE010000302.1:62508-82940 GCA_900660155.1 Hofstenia miamia
CTCTCAGCTCTTATCTTCCCTACCCCCTTAGTGCTTGCCTTTTCCAATGTTTCCACTTGCTTCTGCAACATCTTCCTTGAACTACCGTACATCTTCAGTTCGTCCATGTACCATAGGTGACTCACTGCTCTACCATTCTTCTCCATCTTATACTCTATGCCTGTCCCCTTTAACTTTTCTGTGATAGGGACTAAGCTAACTACTGCCTGGTCTATTAACAGTTGATCTTTGCATCCTCTCGTCTTTGTCCTACATCCCTTCAGCTTCTCTGGTATCAACCTGTTCTATTCTAAGTAATATGCCAGCTTACTTAAAATCAAAGAAATTAGCAATTTTCAAGTTGTTCTGTATCAGAAATGACCTTCCCACTACCATCCACTCTGTACATCCACTCACTACTCCAATGCTACTGCTAGTGTCTCATTAACACTTGTAAACTTCTTCAGCCGTACCCATGTACCTCATCTCTGCCTGGTGCATTCCAATTCTTCATCTTCTTTAGAGTCTCCTTCAACTTTGCTGTTGTGATTACTTCTTCTTCTTGTCTCAACTCCTTCTGCATCTGCTCACTCTCTATCTAAAACAGTTCCCTCACATTAGGTAAAGCCAAGACTTTGAGATAGCCTTCCTGAAGCCATGCTGTAATTTGTCAGAAGAATCTGTACTACTCACTTTTCCCTCGACTTTTGCTCAAACTATGAATTTTACAACTTTAAATTTTATTAACTTCACTATATAAGTCTACCAAGCAGATATATTTTACAATAAAATACTGCAACTGCAATAAATTGCTGTTTAAGTATAACCACATATTTACAAGGTACTCAGTTTAAGTATCATTCACATTTTTCAAGGTACTCATTAATAATGATTATCATTCCACTTACTTAAATTTTAAATTTTGTATTAAGCTTTACTAACTTAAATTGAAATCAATTCGAAAAATCTAAGCATGAACATTTAATATAACAATCTTTAAAATTCATAAATATCAGTTTTCAAAGAAATCAGCAAACAACATCATTTTTGATTTATAATTAGCAGAAGGAACATACCCAACACAATGTTTATGTTCTTTTTCCGCTTTGAAAACAGTATATTGTATTTCATGACTACCACATTTGGCAAATGTTCACCTAAAATCAATAGTTTCGCGATAAAAAGCTTTTCCAACTGGCAGATGACAGCCATTTTCACAGATCTTAAATATCGTCCAAAACCAACATTAAAAAACGTTTTCTTAGCTTGGTCCATATTTCTGCAGTTCACTTTAAACACTTCACTAAGAAATATCTCATTAAGATAACGTTTCCTGGAAAAAGGAACTAATAATATCTGATGTCAGTAATGTAGCGTATTGTAAAATTACCAATAGGAATAGTAAAATCAAAGAAAAAACTGGTATAATACCAAGCATTGTTTGAAGCTTTACAAAATATGTGAAAATGAAAACTGAAAATGATAAGGAAGAGATTCATTACTTGTAAATTGCAATGGAAATTTAATTGAAATTAAAAGATACAAATAATGTTAACAGCTTACAAAATTCATTTGTCATGTATATATAAGTAAAGAAGAAGATTCAAAGGCAATTTATTACTGCAAGAAACTAGTACAAAAAACTATANTATCTCATTAAGATAATCGTTTCCTGGAAAAAGGAACTAATAATATCTGACATTTTCCTCAATGATGTCAGTAATGTAGCGTATTGTAAAATTACCAATAGGAATAGTAAAATCAAAGAAAAAACTGGTATAATACCAAGCATTGTTTGAAGCTTTACAAAATATGTGAAAATGAAAACTGAAAATGATAAGGAAGAGATTCATTAATTGTAATTTGCAATGGAAATTTAATTGAAATGAAAAGATACAAATAATATTAACAGCTTACAAAATTCATTTGTCATGTATATATAAGTAAAGAAGAAGATTCAAAAGCAATTTATTACTGCAAGAAACTAGTACAAAAAGCTATAAACTACACTACAAAAAGATATTTACAAATATAATATTGAAATGTGTGTGTGTGTTTGTATGTGTATGTGTTGTGTGTATTTGCATTTTATACAAAATTTTCAAATGAATGTAGTGTATTATTGTCGCTAAGTAGGCATTGTCTCATAAAAATGCCTGAGACCATTCATTTAATTTAATATACTGTTTTAAAAACGAAATTGCGGCTTGACCAAATTTGAATTTAAATAATATTGATAACATATATTAAAATATGATAATATCGAATAGTATTTTGTATTTTAATCGGTAGTCCGATGCATTGTCATGTTTTTGTACAAAATTGAGTATTTTAAGGGACCAATTAAAAGTTTTAGACAAGAGGATGCGAAGTTTTGAATTAATATTTCAAATGAAGGAGGCGTCGGAAGAAGAGTTCGACTATTTGAAAAATTGGCAACTTTTAGATAGGTGACATTCGGAATTCGAAATGAAGAATGAGAAATTAGGCGAGGTTGGAAGAATCCTTATAGCACGAAAGTGATATGAGCAATTCCTTGACGAGATAAGTGGATTCCATCAAAGGGCAAAGAGGTTGGAGTTGATACTTCGTGGTGAATTCAGAAAACTTTTGAAGACTGAAATAACATTAAATTTATTAGTAGAGAGACGTAATAAGGCTTCATTAAATCTAGTGATGACATGATTCTTCTGTAGAGCAGAATGTTTAGAGACTGGAGTAATTTCTAGGAAATAGATGAACCGCGGAGTGAATTTTCGATGGATTAAAGATACAAGATGATTGATGTTCTGTTGAAATAATTTGATGTCGGTAGATTTGAGTGCATCAATGAGGCCTGTATTTATGAAGACCGAGTTGATGTGCGTTGTAGGACAATTCTGGAACTTCTGAGAGAGTTGTGACCAGGAAATGAGTGAATTGTTGTTGTTTGATTTGAAAAAAGATTATGAGAAAGGACATACTTCAAGATACTGCTTCCAATGATGATAGAGGTGGTTCCGGGCTTGATATATTTTACAGATAAACTAGGCTTGGGATCAGTGTCTTCTGAAGTTATACCCCATGCTTCTTAAATTCCAATATAATGTACATAAGTACTATATTATTGTTAATGCAATCTCACAAGATGATCGTGATATGGAATTTCTTAAAATTGATGATGACAATGAATTTTGTGTGCAATATATAAATATAAACATATAAATGCGCGAAATATATTTACACGAATGTGAGTTTTACAAGAAATACATATGCATAAATATATAGAATAAACCTGCTCATTACAGGCCCTACTCCAGACGATTATCAGTTTATCAAAGTATTTTCCAGACATTTTGTGGGCTGTAGAATATGGTCCACCATTATCTGTCCTCAGTCTTGCAATAATGTCATGGATATAAAAATAAAGATGAACATGGTTTCTATTCAAACTAACTTTTTAAAACACACATCAAACTAAAACAATTTTATGCAAAGCATTTTTTAACCAAATTTTCTTAAAGAATAATTGGAAATTGACTAAAATTTAATTATTGTTATTAAGTTATAACAGAATGCAAAAGTATTATAGTATTGTATTATTATTAACATATTTTATAATACTATATGTTATCTGGTTGATAAGATAAGATAAGATAAGACAATCTTTATTAAGAGAAGGTAAAGCAATTAATACAAACTGATGGCTTCTCAAAATAGCGTCATTAAAAAAAAATAAAACAAAATCATACTATTTACAAACCTATACATTGCTAAGCAGGCTAAGAATAAGTCTACATTCTAGTAATTGTGTAATTGCTATTATAGAATTTGTACCCTGTCCAAGATCTTCCTGAGATGAATTTTTGCTTAAGAATAAATCTTTTCACACTATTTCGGAATTCTTTCAGTTTTGTAATATGCTTAATTTCGTTAGGTAGATTATTCCATTGCCNGCAAATCCAACGCATGGGCGTAAAACATCCGCTGCATAAATACGTTCCGCAGCGAACAGAGTATGCAATGACAAAGCTACGACACAGAATGCCGTCAGTAAGGAAAACGACCAGCTCTAAAGAACTCTCCCTCTTCCCCAGCCGATTCCTGAAATCGTGAACTCTCCTTTATTCATAATCTTAATGTTATGATGATTATCATAATAATAAAAGTTTACTTACTTATTTTAATCCATGTGATTTATATTAATTTTGATTGGTCACTAGTTGTCAAGTCATCCATTAGTGCATGCTTATATAAATTTGAATTGTTATTTGATGCTCAATTGTCTGCCTAGCACTTTTTGTTCACAATAAATATTTATCATCATTGAAAGTTTTAATTTAAGTTTTGATTTCCCAATGCACAGTCTTATTATTTTTAAATACAGATTTCCCTAACTACTGATTCAAATAACCTTTTAGATATAACAAATTGTTTAAATGGGGGGGGGATACATATCATATAATGAATAATATTGTAGCATTGATGAAGAATTTAATTTTATTCTGCATAAGAAGTTGCTTTTATGTGATGCATTTTCAACATTCTCGTTGTTATATTCTTCTAAAGTTACATGAACCGCCATTGTTTACATTTTGTAGACATTCAACCTGATGAAGTGAAAATGCCTCTAGCAAATTTATTTGAATGGCTGTAGGCTTTATGCTTTGCATGGTAATATAGCACACTTATTCAGCCATCGTTCTAAAGGGAAAATGTTCTCCATGAATGAATCAGGGAGTAGTTGAATAATGAACATGTGATGACAAAAAAAACACACAACCGGATAATGGTTAAAGTGAATGGTTGGATTTCTGTCCTTTCTAAATATTTTAAACTTAGAATTATGGATTGACAAGATGAGTTATCACTGTCACTTGCAAACCAAGCTTCAGTTATGCCCAAAATAAAGTTTGTACCCAGTTCAGAAAATAATTGTTTAAATTCTGAATTTTTAAAAGAACTCTGAAAATTTATGTCCACATATTAAAACGAATTAATTGAATTCACAATGTTTGACAATTCTGAATATTAGTAAATATGCATGATATTAGTAATAATATTGTTAGTACTAGAAAATAGAAGAAAGAATGCTTTATTTTAATGAAATTGAAAAACAGTATTTTACACGTGTGTGTTGTATCAGGTATTAGAAATAGAAGCTAAATAATATTTTAAAACTAGAAAATAATTTTTGTATGTTCATACTTTTGCTGCTAAGATTTTGAAATTTAAAAAAATTCGAAGTTTAAAATCGTACTTGGGTTTGTATTAATACCGTGTGCAGCTAATAAAAGCTAAAATATGACAGTATTAATTTAATGCTGAAATCAATAGTAAAAACTCGATTTATACATTTACTGTGAGTAGGTAACTTGAAACACGAAAATAGAAAGGCATTGGTTTCACACATGTTAAGATATATATATATATACATATACAGGGTCCCGCAGGTAAATTGGGACTTTTTTATGTTCATTGAAATTTCCTGATTTAAAGGATATAAGAGACAAATGATCATTTTAACATTTATTTTTGTGATCTATACGATTTATTGTACATAATCATTCTATATGATCACCCTTTGCTTTAATAATTTTGGAGATTCTCTGGCGAAACGTTGAACAACTCCTCTTCACTTCATTGGCATCAAGATCATGGAATNTTGACAGCTCTGCTGATGGTCCTGTGGCTGACATTGCGTTTTTTTGCCAGTTTTGCCATCGACTGAGTTGGGTCTGCCTTTATCGATCTTTTTAGTCCTGCCAGAAAGGTTTTAGTTCTCTTGCGGTCACTTCGAGGTCTGTGACGACTTCGTGCAACCTTACCCTCAGAATCAAAGTTGGCCACAACTCGATAAACTGTTGTTTTTGCGTACCCAGTGCTCTTAATAATATCTGATGGAGAGTTCCCAGCACGTCTTAATTCGCATATAGTTATTCTTTGAGATTGTTCTGCCATTATTGACGAAACCAGTCTAAATCTCTTTATTATAACTTATAGAATATAGTTTTGAGATTACCTGAAAAAAGTTATATCATCATTAATGGAATAGTTTAAAAAATATAAGCATTATAAAATAGTCCCAATTTACCTGCGGGACCCTGTATATATATAAGTATATAGGAAGATTTTTTATATGAATCTAAATTTAAATTTTGGGTAAGTTGGCCGTAGCCTAGGCGTTTGGAAAGAAATGTATAACTGATAAGATATAGTTAGTATTTAAACAGTTTCTTGACCTATGAATAAGGTCGCATGCAGTATGAAACGTACATAATGAATGGGTTAATTTGTATATGATACAAGACTACTCTTGATAGTTTTTGAAGTATAACTGAATTTGAATCTAAAAAATTTAAAATGAACAGTAGGGGAAATTATTTACAGGCGGAAATATTTTATTTTTTCTGTTAGTATAATATAATCAACATTAACTTTGATTTGACTTGTAATTGATCCTGCTCCATATTACAGAAGTGGGTATGCATATGCATGTTGGCTTCTTGCTTGGATACCTCACCCTCATCCGGAACAATAAAAACGAAAATGAAATTTTATCAACGTTATGAAATTTATGTTTCAACTGTTTATAAACTAGCTTTTGAGTAGTCTTGATTATGAAACATACCAGTTAATGCTGTTAAATTGTTAAAAGCAAACATTTGGAATTGAATGTATTTCTATAAATAATTAAATTAACCGTGAGGTACACAAATCATAAAAATTTAGCTATCAAACATAAAAATGGAAGCCAAATGAGGAGCCAAATGCAACGGTAACATTCACCAAAGACTACACCACACGCCGAAATGATCACTAGAATTTTCTCAAATCACATTGTTCAAGAATAATAGAAATATAGAACATGGTTGATAAAAGAAAGCTGAGCACGTAAAGCGAGGGCGCACCTTGTAAATGAGATTTAACAGGATGTTAGATGAACAGTGGTCCGTGTGTTAGTGAAAACGAGAAGAGGTATCCATTGGTTCGGTAGCAGCGGCAGCAGTTTCTGTAGAGGAAAGCGAAGTGCGAGGTGATGGATAAATGGGTTTACGAGGAGAGTAAACCTTTGGGCGATTAAACTGCTTCATTTCCTCAAAGATAGATGGTGCGACATAAGTAAAGCCTAAACCAAATCTTAAAATTACAAATCCTTACAAAATTACATCATCAAAAAAATCCCTGTAGTGAAATATAGCGATTTGGAAAAAATTGAAAATATACCTTGAAAAATATTGCCAAGGCTTTCTGAGAGTACAGTATCACAAGGGGAGTCCACTGGCGTCATTTTTGTAAATTTGCTGTCAAAATTTACAAGATCTTCATCATGCTGCAATTGCGGGATGTAGGGTGGCACGGCTGTACGATTAAACAAAGCCTAGAAATAATTAAATTAATAAATAGAAAGATAAAAACTCTATTTTTAAATATAAACGTATAAACAGATTTTAAACATAAGTTAAAAAACATTGGAAAATCAATAAATTCAACCGAGGTCGCTAAAATAGGAGTCATTATCAAATGACTGTGATTTTAAATGAATAAACAGTATAATAGTATGAATCAGTTTGTAATTAGGGATGTGCCGGAATCCGGATCCGGTATAATCGGCAATTTCACAACTGGATCCGGATATCCGCTAAAATTTAGCTTGCTTAAAGGATTTTACCGGATAACAAATACTAAAATAAAACTTAATTTAAAAATGAAATTTTCAAGGAAAAAGCTATACTTTTCCATGATATGGAAGTTTTCTTGCAACAAAACGAGTTGTTTTTCTGACATATCAGGACGTAGTATATTTAATATTTTTATTCGCAAGAATTCCATATTAAGAAATGAGGTTGTTCTTCCTTAATAATTAGAGCAACCAAAAGTAATTAAATATTTTTTTTATTGGTCTACTATATTGCAGTCTGCTTAAAATGAGCTGGTTTTCAGCCCAGGGTGCAGGGACTGGTCATGTATGCTGATACCTGAAAAAATATTAAATGAACTATATACATTATTATTTCATGGATTTTACAAACTACACGTGTTGCCGAACTGTGCCATGCATATTCAGGCAAAATACATGAGTGTTGAAAATTTAATTGCTCAATTAAGGTTGCCATCATAAAATGTCAAGTTGTTCAATGTTTGACAAGTTGAAATGCCACCAGATGTTGTTATTACTCCCACTCTTGATCTTGGAGATGATACCAGTGAAATACTCGCCCATATCAAGTCAAGATTAGAAAATACCGGTTTCACTGTTAATGGACCGAAAGAGGATGGGCATTTAATTGGAAAAATGTCAAACTACATCGGCTGCAGTTGAGAGATGTTTCTCTATGTTAAGGAAACTCTTACCCTATGACAGACATCCTAACCACAACAATATAAGGACATTTACGAGCTGTTATTATAATTTAGTGAAACAATTGCTTATTACTATGTAAAAGTTTTTGTATTTGTTTTATATCTTGTTCTCAGTAATAGAAAAACGTTTTATTTTGCTTAAATGGACCGAAAGAGGATGGGCATTTAATTGGAAAAATGTCAAACTACCTCGGCTGCAGTTGAGAGATAAATAAGGTCCTATTTTCCGTTTTTAAAGTCATAATTCCGGTTGCCCTAGTAACAATATATTATCGGGTATTCGACAATCAAATTATCCGGAATCTGGTAAATTCAATTCACTATCACGATCCAATCCCTATTTGTAGTATAAGCAAGGTTGGGTAAAAACGTTTTTGATATTTCTTTTGGCATTATATTTAATTATTCAAACGCAAACCAACAATGCGGTAATCTAAACCAAAATTTCGAATACTCTTTGCTGTACTCGAATATCGATCTCATTTTAATCGTGACTTCCAATTTCTCTGACGTGATTTAACCGCAAATTTGTTAATTACTCAAAATCAGATGCAACACAAGAAATCAGCGAAATAACTTGCTAAGAAATACCTCAAAATCTGTATTTTTAAAGAATTTGTGTTCTTTGATGGGTTTAGCATCTTCCGTTGTACCACCCAATCGAACATTTACATTTCGACGAAGTAGTCGCTTGATGAGATCACGTGCATCAGATGAGACATAATGAGGGATTACTAGTTTTCCTAAAAATTTAGAGATTATCAAATGGCCTGGCAAGATGAGTCTTTATAAGTAATGCATTATTACCTCTGAGTATTTTATCGATGGTCCTGCGGCGATTGTTTTCTGCAGTGAATGGTGGGCCACCAGTGAGCATGTCATACATAAGAGCACCAAGAGACCACCAGTCCACTGCCTTTCCATGTCCAGAGCGTGTGAGGATTTCAGGTGCCATATATTCTATGGTTCCACAAAAAGTATGCGTCATTGAATGATCACCGATCTAAAAATCTAGTATTTATACAATTTCTGGTGCATCATTAAAAATCAATCTCCAATTAAAAAATAATCTTGTTTACAAAATGAGTGTTTACGTTATAAAATTCCTGCATCTCGCTACAAGGGCATTAAACGAATTCTTATTTGAAACTGTCGGCGATCTTCAAAGAGTCACCCGATTTTGCCAAAAGTAGAACGCCCAGCAATTTATGTCTAGGTTATATAATAACATCGAAAAAATAAAAATTAAATAATTCTCAGCAGCGTAATACAATAATTCAATTCAACTTTAAATTGCATTGCTAAGAATTTTGAAGTGGAATTCTAGGAATAGTCTAATGAAATACATTTGACAGCAAGTATAGTAGAAGCGCAGGGATTAATTTGCGTTGACAAAGTAGACGCTATTTATAGGAAACCGAAACGTTAAAAGTATTTATAAACTCATCGAGCTTTCTAAATACACTTTTTTCAAGTAATTCGAAATTATAGCTAATTTTAGGCTTAAGCACTGTAATTGAAAACTACTTCGAATGCCTACACCTACGTTTTAGGGTTGAAAATAAAAATACTTCAACCCTGAAATATGCTGAACACGCACAAATCACCAAAACACTAGTTCACCGAAGCAATAAATTAATAGAAACGTAACACGAATTCAACAATTCAAATCAATGCACTTGAACGCACTCAGTTCACACATGTGAGGCGAAATGCAAAGGATGCTCTGACAACAAAAATAACACAAAATTGAATCTCACACACAGCACCGACAGTCGGGAATTAAGTTTATGCGCTAATCAATTAAGCGGAATTGCGTGAGATGAAAAATTATCGTATAAAACTTTCACATTTGATTAGAAATACGAATAGAGTACAGGTATTAAGTAAAAAATAGTGACGCACCGATTCTTTGCAAAGGCCGAAATCTGTAAGGCAAATATGTCCACTACGCTGTAGCAGAATGTTCTCGGGCTTTAAATCACGATAGATGATACCATTCTCGTGTAGGTGTTCCAAAGCAAGCGTGATTTCAGCAAGGTAGAAATTGGCAGTATCTTCCATAAAAATTCCTTCTTTTTCTAGCAACATAAAAAGCTCGCCTCCGGCCAAATATTCTAGAATTAAGTAGAGCTTGTCACCAGTTTGGAAGGCATAGTTGAGATTAACAATGAACGGATGTCGTATGGCTTCCAAGATGTTACGCTCGGCTTTAGTGTGAGCAGTGTCTTTCTGATTTCGAACAATGGATGCTTTCTTTAATACTTTCATTGCATAAATGCGACCTTTATTTTCACCCTTTGATTTTCTAACCTAAAACATCAACTTAAGCGATTTTTACTAACATATGAATTATGCTTTAGAAACACAGAATAGCGAAAAATTAATTAAACAGAATATATATATAGTTATGTCGGAGTCATCTTAAAAGTGATAGCCGGCCGTTGATTATATGGTTCGAAATCATAATCAGGTCTATAATGACTAAAATCGCATTTTTAGCAACCAACGATAAAAATCGAAAGCATTAGTCCATGCTTGGGAAATGGGTCGGGCTTTGATAACGTTTTGGAATAATTGAGCATGAACATCAGAAAGCCTGCACTAGCCTTGGAATTTTAAACTTGAGGATACAATGTCGGCCCATTTGCATTCTGTTTAGAATGGGTTGTACTAACAAACGAATAGAAGTATTTTTAGGATACTATTTAATTAAAATAAGTCAAATTTGCTCATATTTAGATATACCATTGGAACTTTTCTAAAATATACCCGGTAAAAATTTCTGTTTATGAACTTGTTTATTTTATTTTTAAATTGAAAGCACTAAAACAGACAATGCTTGAAGTATATTTTGATGTATTGTATTAAGAAACACAATGTTTGTAATGTACTGGTTCTTTGTTAAAACTAGAGTAGAAGATTGTGGTTTCGTCTACTAAATAGAAGGTTGTATATTTTCGTTAATTTCACCGTTTTAGAGATAAAGGCAATATAAATTAGGGAGTGAATCACGCCGCATGCATACCTACGCAATAATATGAGACACTACATTTACATAACATAGCGGTGTTAGTTTCGTAGAATTCTCACACATTTCATTAACAATGAAACGTTAATAAACGAATAGCGAAGTGATAGGTGATACAGACAATTGATTCATAAACCTACCATCATTTCAAAAGTATACGATATTGCTTATGTTATGCCCCAACTCGCCCGTACCTACACTTTTGTCGAGACAAAATTTGAAGATGAAATTTCATTTGAATTTATAACGTTCGATAAGAAAACAGGTATTTGTATCAAATAAAAGTAAATAAAAATTTACAAATTAAATGTTTTTTGAGTCGATGTCCGACCGTATCTTAGAAACTAATGTCCGTACGAAAATTTATGTGTTCGTTACTAGACATAGAGTAAAGTATGATGTTTTCGGGTAGCATGAACAACAATGTGTATATAATGTTATAAAACATTCAATTCACTCAACTAGAGATCAGAAGAGGTTGTGTTAAGCAGTAACACAATTTTTTATTCAAATTATACCCAATTTCGTATAACTTCAAATAACAATTTTATTAGTAATGTGCAATTTGTGCCTTGATATAATTTCTCAGAAATAGTAATGCAATGAAAAGGTGGAAAATGGCGCTGATTGGTTGAAAAGCACATTGTTACTAGTCAAACATTGCTAATGCGTTTGAGATATAAAATTCATACAATAAAACGAGGTGGTAAAATTTGAGTGCATCAGCTTTCTGGGGAGGAAAAAGTAACAGTGTAAACAAAAGCAAAAGGTGGCAGAAAGCAATCTAATGAGGAAGAAAAGAGAAACTGACACATTAGAAATTTCATGGTTGTTTCTTCATCAACGCAAAAAATGTATCTAATAAATATGCCTATTTTTAAAAAGTAGTTATTTTTACGGGGGTGCATATGGCAATTCAAAAATTTGAATAATCATTCGGATTCAGATTTTAAATTCTGAATTTATAAACACTGCGACATGGAAAAGCATAAAAAGGAATCGAAAATGCAACAAAAACTTCAGTTGGCAAAAGCGTCGAGAAAAACATTATGGCGCTTACAAAAGTGCTTGTTATTGTCAATGTACCTGTCTTTAACTTTGTATAGAAGCTGGTCTTCTGGAAAATGGTGCCCACAGGGTTCTCGACGGGATGCCAATTAATGAAAAACAAAGAGGAGCCAATTTTGTATTTATAGAAACCATAGGAAATTGTTGAATTTTTCCACAACATTGGACTTACGATCAATAGCATTTATACATGCCTTTAAAGATGTGAACTAATCAATTAGCTTAATCCATGCTTGGAACAAAAACATGAACTGTACATTTCTATGCATAATGTACATTGGGTCAGAAAAACTAGTGAATGCCATTCAGTTAAGGCTTTTGGAGCTAGGCAAGTTCTCTGGAAAAAAATTTATAGGCTAAATATAGGCCAAACAACCCAAAAAAATGCATAATTAAATTTTTTAGAGATAGTAGGTATTTTTTAATTTGAATCTATCAAAATGATTCGTTCTATTTCAGATATCATTTCCCGACCATGAACTGATAATTCTATGGAAGAGACAAACTTATGAAAATACAACAATATTGTTTCACAATTTTTTATCAATTCGTTAAAAGCATGCAAAATGCGATCGCAAAAATGGTATAAACATTTGTGTTGTATGACAGTTCGAACAAATGTATAATAGATTCGAGTTCATTTTACTAAGTTCGATTACTTGTAGTGCCTCAGTTGCAATTCATGTATACATGCACTTTTGGTATCTAAAAGTAAAAAATATTGACACCAACTAGAACTAAACCCATCAAAGAACAAGCCGCGTGTACTCCAAATGGTTGACATTTCCATGCATTTGGATATTAGGCCCCGCGCCAACGATACAATTTTTGTTGCTAGACTAATTAAGAAAAGAAATCACATTGGAGGAATTCAAATTATTTAACAATTATATTACCACCATTGGCTTAGCAAAAAAAGTTATTTCGTTTACAGGGCCAATGATTTTACATTTTGTCATGACATGATTTCTACGTGAGCTGAATATCTACAATCCCCTAATTTGTTAAAATTTATTGAAAGAATACAGGATGCCATATACGTACAAGAAACTAAAATAATAATAAATTGTAAAATGCTTCGCAATGTTGTCAATTAAAAACGCTTTAGAAAAGAAATAAAATAAAAAATGTCTGTAAATAATATTGAAGAAAAATTTAGACTCGATTCGGAAAGCAATTTGGAATGGATGCGTACTTTTAATATTCGTTATGCCTCACGCCTACTTGAGACAATACGACGTCATTACAATTGCGTTCATATAAATGATGCATAAAGTGGATGCGCATCAAATCAACGACAGTTCTTCCCACGATCCCTTTTAAGGTACATCAAATGGCCCCTTTGCATGATTTTCAAGGTTTTCAAAATCTAGTAAATTCAAATATTTCCATTTCAAAATTAATTTTTTAAATGCATTGAATATTTTATTTTATTAAAATAGCCAAAATAGCAAAATTCATGATCGCTAGGGATGGAAACATGCCGGCGCCAAAGACACCTTCAAAAATCACTCACTACTTATACATTACAACTACCTATAATTTAATCATTGACTTTTATATTATGACAGTATCCTATACTATGGGTCTTAGAATCCTTAACTTCTATTCGACTTCTGAAAATCATGCCACTACTTATATCAATGCAAATTTACGAATCGTCTCTAACATATAAAAACAAATAAGAGGAACGTCTGTAACTTTGAAATATATAACATTCTTTCATTGCAGTTACATTTATCAAACGTTTAAAACTTCATTTTAATTAATTATTTGACTTTAAATGCTGCTTGATTTGATTAGCATCGAATAAGATTTAACTCGATCGGTGAAACAATGTGTAATATAGTGCGGTGATTGCATTGAAATCAATGATTGTAAAAGAATTCGATCGTTCAATTGAAGTGAACTTTGAATTAAAATGTTTACACAAGACTTTGCGTGCTCAAACTCTAAGACTACTAATATATATATGTACAATAAATATCAAGCAGTAGTTGAAGAATGCTTATCATTTAGCACAAAGCAATGTTTATATCTTTTCACTTTATAAATGTCATTTATAAAGGACAATTGGTTTCTTATAATAATGTCGTACTGTCTCAACGAATTTCCACTAGGTAAACCCTTACAACGACGGATTGCCTATTATTAACCACAAATTAATCGTCAAGCACAGTTTAACTTGAATTTGTCAAGACTAGAGTTCGTAAACCCGGGAGTCGGAAATTTCCAATTTTATTCAGAATTCGCGCATAAAATTGTCAACTACATTTTTTCTGAAATTTGGTGTGCAACATATAAAAGTAAGCATTTTTAGACAAAATAATTTCAGGAGTGGATCAGCAAAATGACACATTGAATAAATTCAATAAATATTAATCTAAGAGTTCGCGGAACATTAATCAATATTTTAAAATATTGTATCGATGGGTGTTCAAAGAAATATTGTAATTGGTATAGCAAAAATCTGACAATTAGATAATGCGTTGAGTTATAAATACTAAAACACATTTGGATGCAAATTTCTATTAAAATGTAGAATAGCAATTATATGTAATCCTTGGATGTCGCGGACTGCGAAATTCCAAATTCCGGATTGAAAATTAAGCAAGGAACTACAAACCTTAGTTCCGACAAAGCGACCTTGAATGCATTAAATATTAAGATTACATTATTAGAACAGAAATAAACTTTAAAGTGATAGTATAAAACTTAAAGGATGAGCACTTTAGAACACTTTTGAAACTATTAAATGTATTTTAAGAGTAAAATATCTCTTATTAGTTTGTTATTGATTTCGATTTTGAATTTCCGCGCAAGTCTCGATAATGTTTTAAAATTGTCAACAACTGCATTAATTTCGTCATTTACCAAAGGATACATATATTCAGCAAATTTGTTATATATTTAATTATATCATGAAACAAAGTAAGCACAATTGATATAACCATTATGGAGTATATTGCATATATTGCTAAAATGGTCATTAAATTATTGCTACCGAATCTTCAAGTTTAACTTAGCATAACCGCAATCATCTAAACAAATAGAACTTAGTGCGCGGTTACAATAGAAATCAATTCAATCTAGGTCAAGTACTCATTCTGAGTTTATCTTAAGAAATTAATGCGAAATTTATATTATAAATGGCTGTGATATGCGTTTTTAATGAATAGTAGAAAAATACTACCATTTAATAAAAGAAATTAAGGTAGTCAGCAAATATTACTAAGATAAAATGTCCAAGAATGAAACAATTTTTTAAACGAAAAGAAAAAGTAAAAATCTATTTTTGAGAAAACATTTGAAAATTATACAGAACTTGAATCCTACTGGTCGCAACTGAGATTTAATTCATAAAAATGAACATTTCGAATACGTGAGAAAAATTCAATAGACGACTAAAACGAAGCGAATCGCCAAAATAATAATAAATTGCTTCTTGCAAAAATTATCTTAATACATGTATACGTAAATTGAAATCCACGTATATAATCTTCTAAAAAGCACCATAATTTTAGATAAAATATTTAAACCATGTTTGAAAATTATATTATAATTACAATATATTGTTTTAATATGAAAAATTTAGGTTTTACATGTAAAATCTACATACATACAGGTTGGTTATAAAGTAGCACAGTTTTATTTTTCTATAAATATTTTAGTTTGTATGAATCTTACAACGGAAACTCCACAATAAGAAACATTGTTAAAAAAAACTGAAAAACAAGCCATACAGAATGAAAAATGTACAGGCACTGAAATGGAGATTCAAGTCGGCGACTTGACCGATGAGACACATTTTTATTTCAATGGTCCCGTTTTCAGTTGTCAGTGTATGCAGTGGTCCGTAGACAATCCACAACTCACAAATGAAGTCCCTCTTATTCTGAAAATTATTCAGTAAAATTATTACTTGATAGATGTTCTGCAGTTATCCATCGCAATGGTCCACATATGGAACACTGATATATTTTTTTTGTAATTTTGTGAAACCTAAACATTTTTGTGAATTTAATACACATGCAATATGAAATTCGGCAATTTTTATACGAAAATTGCTTGATATTTTAAAACTGCGCTACTTTATAACCAACTATAGTAGTTAATATTGATGAAAAGATTTATACCTCTTGTAGAGTAAATAACATTGGATTACAAAGAAAAATTTAGATGTATATAAATTTTTTGTGTGTTTGAATTACAATTTTAACCATTATGTGCACACTTAATCAGAATTAGGAAAACTTACAACATATCTATATTAGTGTATGTAAATATATAAAAACAACAAATGTTTTCAAATTTAGATGTGTTGCCCTCTGCAGTGGAACATTCGCATTAAGTGGGTTGAACATTCAATAATATATTTTGTAAACCCTCATTTTCATTGATTTATTTACATAACATATCCGCACAAAAAAATACAAATTGTTAATAGCCCTTTAATTAAATAGATATATCTGCCCTTCTTCAGGTATTAACATTGTTTTAAGAAAAACTTACACGAAAACATCTGAATATACCTTACAGCTCTGATATGATGATGAAAAATAGGTCAATACGTGCTGCAGATAAACTTTAGACAGAAATAAGCAAATAAGCATCACGTTGCTAAGAAAAAACGTTTCCATTTTATCACCAAAATGCAACCGGTTGTATTTAAAATTTAATAAAAGAACATTAGCATTGCAGCGAGTTATTGTTTCCAAATTTTTTGAAAAATTAAAAATATTAAGATACAAATCTAACTTGAAAGACTTTCCCATATCCACCTCTACCAAGCAACTTTAATAAATCAAAATGTTCCGGTGTTGTCTTTTCAATGCTTGGATTAAGATCGGAAACGTTAACCATCTCCACTGAATTTTGATCTTCAACATCACCATTAGGAATAAATTCATTATCTTAATTGAATAATTAAAAGCATACATAAAACGACACGAAGACTTACCTGAATCGTCATCACAATCATTATCATTTAATTCCAAATGAAATAGTTCATGATTAGACGGACTGGTATTGCGCTTTAAGTCCTCATTAGACATATTTATCTATGCTATGTTCAATTTACAATTAGAAACATTTCGAAATCATTCAGAAACATAATTTTTTTAATAATTAAACGTGCGCTTACCGCAAATGGCTACTAATATTACTTATTTAAAAGATTACGTAATATTTGACAATCTTATGATTTGGCAAACTCAATTTGACGAATATTTATTAGAAATTTGATTAATTTAAGTAATAATTGTTTGCTTAACACTAAAAACTTAGTTTTCTCCAAATAATTGAATTAAAAATTTGAATATTGTTTGCGATGCTAACCAACAATACGTTATAACAAGTAGACGTAAATTGTTTCAAACTTAGTTAAAATAACGCCAAAATGAGCACATTAAAAAATAGTCAATCTGGCGGCAATTCTTTCTCAAATAGGTCTTGTTTGTTTGTATTATCGTTTTAATAAGCCTTTATATAGATATCAAATTTTGCAACAATCGATAAATGCAATAAATGAGAAACAATAGTTTCTCAGTCAACTGCTTCATCAAGAAATGACTGAATTGCTGAATGCATATCACGAGCCACTTTTGAAGAAGGGAAATATTATTCGTTATGTACCAATTCAAAGGAAATAATGAAGAAATGGATCTTGGCATCATTTACCCACAGTAAAGCAGCTTCATCCTGATTGTCCGCATGGGTTGCGCAGTACAGATCAACCACCATTTCACTGCTTTTGTTTTGGATAAGCTTTACAATAATCTGTACAAGCAATAAGAAAACGATTATGAAGTAATCTACTTTGACTGGAACAAGGCCTGTAATTGTTTAAATCAAGGTTTCAACCCGTTTTTATTCATGGACCTCTTTTCCTCCTAATTTTTTTAGATGGAATTTTGTTCTTTTGTGTCACTGACCGATGTGTGACTTGCTGTTTCAAAGGAAAATAAAATAGACTTTGTTAAGTGGATAGTTGGAAATGAAAAACGAAATTCATCCTAATTATCATGTAGGAAATTCAACCAAATGTTAAAATTTATTGTAGGGAAGTTATTAGTTGTAAATTTAAATTTCACTCTTTTGATGGTCGTTGATTCAAAAGTAATTCTTAGACTTCAAACCACTTTCAATCTCCCATGGCCTGCCCACACTAATGGACGCTGTCTTAAGAATTATAAGGTTCTACTGCAATCGGAAGGAGTGTATCTGAATAGCTACTGTTTCTAGCTAAGTTGAATATATACATAACATATATTCTCTCAATTGTTGCTTATGCATATCAGTGTTAGCTGCAAAGTGCTCAATTGAATATGTTAAACTGAAGGTTTAATCATTTTTAAAAAATTGTCAAGATATTTTGATTACTCTAGGAATATAGGCTCTTAGCTTGTGTTTCGAAATACACGACATGTTATTATTTAATATAGTCGAAGAGTGTTATGACATTGATTAGGTAGAATGTCAAATAGCAAAAACAGAAAACATTTGGACAGGGCAGCACATTAATTGTGAACTTTTAGTTAATCTGATTCCGCAAGAAATATATCTCTATTGGAGGTTTTTGTCAACATTTCACAGCAACTGCTAGAACGATGTCTTTGATAACTTTATATTTAGGAATTGAATTTATTTATATCTGTTTAGGGCTCAAGTCTACTGGGTTATTATTTTTAACTTCAAATTTGGTCAACCTCAACTTCGTTTCTAAAGTAATGTGTTAAATTCAATGAACGTTTTCAAATGTTTTTTTGCTTAGGTAAAAATTCTAATAGGTTTCACCACAAAACAACTAAAATATGGAATTATTAAAATATGAAAGTAATATCAAAATATATTACAAGAAAAATTGCACAGTTTCTCTAATAGACAATGCACTATACTGATTCGAAAATTTTAAATAGCACTAGAAAACAACGCAGGCTCACGCATATGTAGAATTAATGCAGTTGCATAGCCTTCCTAGATTAAGCAAATGAATTTTGTCGTTTAAAATTTCGGATTTCAACAAAATCCAATTAATTTTCTCGACTTTTTTAAAAAAAATAGCAAAACAGCGTGTTTTAGTGAATAATATGAAATATGATCATATTACACCCGATCAAAGAGTGTCAAAATATGACATTGAGTGATATTGAAAATTTCTCATCCAATCAATTAGAAATTAATATTGAAAAGACGTATTTTTTATATTTCCCTCAATTCTGTAAAAGAAGTAACAAACAAGATCGAATAAAACAAAGTGATCATATCTAGGTATTGACATTCAAAAAGATTTAAAATTTGATTAATTTCTCCTAAAGAAGTTACAAAAAATGGCTTCTGGCGTTAGATACGTATACCACCTCAGAAAATTAGGACCAGATTATCACGTTCAATTATTGCATCCATTTTGTTTATCGCAATTACATTATTGTTCATTTTTATTTATTAATTTTGATACAAAAACCGCTATTTGTTATCAGAAACTTTTAATTGGACACTAAAAACATTAAATTTTGCACGTAAACATGATCATGCTAGTGAATACCGACGAAGTAATAATATATTGTCCCCGCTATAGCAAGTAGAATTCTTGCTAATTACTTTAAGTAAATGTACGATCGTATAAATTTAATTGTTTATATCGTAGTTTTCATTCAAAGCAGCCTCTTGTATTTAATAATAATAATAATAATCAATGACTTTATTAGCCGCTGAAGGCATACACAACAAATAAATAAAAACAAGTCAAGTTTTACGGCAGCGAGGACAGTCACAGGAGATGAAATAGGAGCAAATGGAAGAGTAGGCGAAGTTGGAGAAGGGCTCAGCAAAGAGGAAAGCCATCAAAGATTTCTTGAAGCTCGGTGGCGGGGAAAAGAAATCAATCGCTGTTGGAGGGCTGCGAGTCAAGATGTAATTAGCAGCAGTAAAAGCACGGTTGAAAAACGAGTGAAGGGTGCGATGTTTCTTTGTACGACGAATGGAGAAGGTGACAACATCATCAGAGCGAGTG
>CABFPE010000302.1:117523-128050 GCA_900660155.1 Hofstenia miamia
AATATATATATATATATATATATATATATATATCGTCATTATAATGAATGAAATGAATATTTGAATGTTTTAAAACGCATATTCGAATTCCTAAAATCGAGTTTCCCAGTAGCAGTAGTGTTAATATTATCATTCTCGTCAATGAATTTAAATTTTAAAATTAGTTGTAGTGGGAAAATTGCATGTAATAAGTGAATTGTTAAATTTGTTGTTTCTAAACGTATGCGCATGTCTATTCTTTGAATATAATCTTGTATATTTAGGATCATCTGATCATCTTGTGTGTCTATGGAGTTTAAACGAAGGTACATATGTTCGCCTACTGCATTCACATAAATATCCAGTCACTGCTGTTGAGTTTTCCCCTGATGGACTGTCTTTGTTATCAGGAGACGCTAATGGACATGTAATGCTATGGGATTTGCGAAGTGGGAAGCCATTGGCCACCTGTGCCTTGGAGACACATTCCAGAATTTTATCATTATTGTTTTCTAACGATAGTACATATTTTTTCGTAGCAGGATCCACTGGCAGTATTGTCCGTGTTCCTACCCAAGACCTTACCTCGCACACAGTTGTCGCAAGTGGCTGTTCAGACTACACATTTAATTTAACTAGAAAAACTGCAAATTCATTTTGGGCATTAGGATCCAATTGTTCTTGATAGTTTTTATGTGCGTTTGTAGATATTTTGTATATTTGTAATTTTTAAGATATCTTGTCTTTTCTTTTTCGGTATTAGAAGTACATTTATAAATAGAAGAGGTCTATACATACCTGATATTTCAGAACAAAAAGAGGTTCTTTTTAGTGAAATACAAGAAAGGTGCTTACTAATCTATTCTCACTGCTCTGAAACTTTCGTTTTCCGCTACTGTCCTGAATGCATAATTGCAAAATTGTAATTTGTTTGTTTGCACAAGTCCGTATCAATTTTTTATTTGCATCGGAGTTTACTGAAATTGTTTCACATCTTGCGATTCAATATCACTTAATTTAAATCAGGCTATTAATGATAAGTAGCAAATGACATCGGATGCCCAATCCGATTTCAAATTGTTGGGTTTTGGTACAAAAATTTGCTGATGTTTATCACTANTCAATATAGGTAGTAAATATGGTAGCACTGTTGTTGACGATGTTTGGTTTGGTAGGAAAACATTGAGTTCTGATTTGTGTAAAGTGTACAATATTCAAAAATCAAATTTGAAAGAAGGCGTCATTGAAGCGATATCCAATGAAACTATCTCAGCTGTAACAGACTTATGGACAGATTCAGTTGAAAATCGGTCTTTTCTTAGATTACAGCGTTGTTTATCTTCGACCTAATACCTGGACTTTCCATGTTGCAATTTTGTGAACAAAAATGTCATATGACGATCCACTACACTACTGGCAGCTTAAAATAAATAAATATCAATCTCTAGCTAAAATTGCAAGGAAGCATTTTGTCATTCAGTCCAGTAGTGCACTGTCTGAACAACATTTTAGCAGTGAAGGAAGAACTTTGACAGACTAAAGAAATAATTTAGGGAGTAAAACATTTGAATCCTTAGTCTGCCCAAAGATTAATGGATTTTAGTTATTTTTGTATTGCTTTATTCTAGTTATCCTATTAGATAAGGTTGGGTGACGAGTAGCTGTTAAAAGGGATCGTGGGTCAGTAGCAAACGGGACGAGTTACGGGTCAAAAAAGTGACCCTTTTCCCACCCTGATCTATATTATGAGTATACTACTTCTGAATTCCCATTCTCTGACCACTGTTTTACATCTATCAAATTTCAAAGGTCTCATTCAGCCGCAAAAAATAACATGAAATGTTTTAAAACTCGTGAAAAATGTATTGAAAATATTAATAATTTTAAATTATCCCTCTCATCAGAAAATTGGTTTCGTGTATATTCTGCATCAAATTTAAATGAAATGCTGGAAAACTTTTAAAAAAATTTTAAATTTTATTTTAAAAGATTTTAATGGTTAAATCCAGTACAAACTCCAAAGCAAACAATACTTTTTCGAATAAACCTTGGATAACTGAAACTTGCAAAGTATTGATTCGCGAAAAGAACAAAACGTATAAACATTTTATGATTTTCCGAACCAGCAAGAATTTTGCCGCATATAAAAAGGCTAGAAATGCATCGAATATTGAATCTCATAAGGCATTCAACGAATTCATTAAGAATGAATATGCGCGCCTTCCAAGTGAACGTTCAAAATGGAAGCTAATACAAGAAATCACAAATTATAAGCGACCAAAATCAAACTCAATTGATGTGATAAAAGATCAGAAAGGAAACAATCTTTCTGACAATTTAGAAATAACTAATGAATTAAATAAGACTTTTGTTAATCTAGGAAAATACAATGGCCCCCTCGTTAAGTACGAAAACGTTTCACGCAAAATTTTTACACCTGAATTTTCTTTCCGCTTCTCAACTAGTTATGAAATTATTAAGTCAATCAATAAGCTTAAAACCAACAAATCAAGCGGTCCCTCAAGCATTCCCTCATGGGCCCTTAAAATTACTGCAGACATCATTGCAAATCCAT
The DNA here is from genome assembly GCA_900660155.1 of Hofstenia miamia. Lineage (NCBI taxonomy): Eukaryota > Metazoa > Xenacoelomorpha > Acoela > Hofsteniidae > Hofstenia > Hofstenia miamia. The sequence goes on from CABFPE010000302.1 coordinate 120,078, forward strand.
TAAATTTTATCTTTAATGAATGCATAAAATTTAATTACTTCCCGGATAATTTAAAACTTGCTTACATTACTCCTATTTTAAAGAAAAACTATCCATCAATTGCCACTAATTATCGGCCAATCTCAATTACTTCTCCAATAAGCAAAATATTCGAAAGAATATTACATAATCAAATAACTGAACATTTAAATAAATATAATTTATTATCAAACACGCAATTTGGTTTTCGCAAAAATTTCTCAACAACTGATGCACTATTAAACGCTACTGAAACTTGGAGAGCAGCACTTGATTCTAATAAATTTGTAGCTATAGCTTGTTTAGATCTTTCAAAAGCCTTTGATTGGATTAATCATAACATTTTAATTGAAAAACTATTTTACTTAGGATTTTCTAGTAATAGTAAACAATTGATAACTAGTTACCTCAGTCAAAGATTCCAAAGAGTTAAATTAAATGATATTTTTTCAGAATGGTTACCGGTTTGCAATGGGGTGCCTCAAGGTACGATTCTAGGTCCTCTTCTTTTTAGTATTTATGTAAATGACATGCATTCTATAATTAATTGCAATTTAATCCAATATGCCGATGACACTTGCATTTTCAGCGATAATTCATCAATGCAACTAGCAGCGGAATCTATAGAATTGAATTGTAACAAATTGTCAAAATACTTTTGCATGCACAAGTTGAATATTAATGAAGCTAAAACAGAATTTTGTATTTCTCAGCCGAATATAAGCAATTACGATGTTTCTGCCTTGACTTTAAATGTAAATAATATTAATGTTCCTATTGTGGACACTTTCAAGTACCTAGGAGTAACTATTGACTCAAAGCTGAAATTCAATTTAATAGTTAGAAAATTTGCTATATGTATAAAAAGTATGACACTAGTATTTAGGCAATTACCACCTTGTGCGATAATTCAATTCTTCCATGCTTTCATCATGAGTCACCTTAATTACGCAAACATTTTATTTACTGACCTAAAGGATATACTTTATAAAAAACTTGATATTCAACTAAAGTTGGTATTAAATATCTCTGCGAAAAACTAATCGAAAACTAAGCATTGCATCTCTAGGTCAATTCAACTTATAAAATGATTGAAATGCCGGGATTTACTCATAAACAGAATTAAAGATCAAATTTTTTTACATGTGTTAAGTGTAAGAAAAAGGTTTTAAAGAAATTATTCATTAATGTCGCCATTCGAACCTAAAGAAATATTGAAAAATTCAAATCTTTTAAAAAGCATTTAAAAATCTTCCTCAAACAAAAATATATTTCTGGCAAATCATGGCTAGGATAAAAATTTAAAAAAAATGACTATACTATAACTCGGTATTAAAATAATGCTGTAGTAATTTATCCATAGCCTGGAAAATTTCTTTTGTAAATTATATGAATTGTATATTTGTTTACGTGAATTTAATGACGCTATTCAGATAAATTATCAGTTATTTAATTGTTAACATTTATCGAAATAAAGAATCTCTTATCTTATCTTATCTTATAAATGCTCTTTTTGTGGTTGTTACATGCAAAGGCTAATTGCAATAACCGATTTCAGTGCGAAGTCCGCAGTTAATAATTAAATATCTGGAGATTAAACATATTGATAAATCGTTGTCAGTTATGCAAACAATTGCTAATATCCCACATCCCACTTGACTGTTACAATATTATCAATGGCAACATTTTTATAGGTTTCCAAATAAGTCTAAGCAAAAGATTAAAATATCAGCAGTTCATTTAAAAAAGAGGAGAAACACCTCATTAACATTAATTTTTTGAGATTTTATTATTTTGTGAGATGAAAGCGTTTAACAATTTTAAGAAGAAATCAACTAAAAGTAAAAAAAAATTCTAAGCAATTTAAAACAATTTAGAAAATTTTTACCTCATTGGTAACACTTATGAAAATACATATTCAATGCTTTTTGGTAGCCAAATGCAATCATTTACAGGAGGAACTCACATCTGCTCCAGGAGGAGTAAAACTCCCTATCACCCAGGCCTACGGACCTGTATGACATGCTTAGTGTATTAAGGTTAAAAATGCAATTTGAATTTCAACAGAATTGAATTAGCATTGTTGACTGCACCTTTGCACATATTATTGTTATTGTTAACTAGCCTTTATTTCTTTGTATAGTACAATGTATATGATATATACACTATTTACAAATGTATACTACACAATTTATTCAATACAATATGCAAATTCTACAATCAAATTAATAGNGTTAGAAAATTTGCTATATGTATAAAAAGTATGACACTAGTATTTAGGCAATTACCACCTTGTGCGATAATTCAATTCTTCCATGCTTTCATCATGAGTCACCTTAATTACGCAAACATTTTATTTACTGACCTAAAGGATATACTTTATAAAAAACTTGATATTCAACTAAAGTTGGTATTAAATATCTCTGCGAAAAACTAATCGAAAACTAAGCATTGCATCTCTAGGTCAATTCAACTTATAAAATGATTGAAATGCCGGGATTTACTCATAAACAGAATTAAAGATCAAATTTTTTTACATGTGTTAAGTGTAAGAAAAAGGTTTTAAAGAAATTATTCATTAATGTCGCCATTCGAACCTAAAGAAATATTGAAAAATTCAAATCTTTTAAANGAAAAACTTGTCCTTCAACAATAATAATAAGACGCACGAATTAGTCACCTTTAGTTCCTATACCCCTGAAGCTATTTTTGACAAAGTCGCAGCTGTGAAAGTTCTCGGAGTTATTATTGATGAGAAACTTAGCTTCAGACAACATATTGAGGCCGTAGTTGCGCGAGCAAACTCTACAGTGTTCTTGCTGCTGAAGCTGAAGATGCTGGGTTATACCTCAGATGAGTTACAATTGATCTACAAGTCTATTGTGGTCAGTATTATCACTTACGGATGCAGCGTGTGGGGAGGGGCGGCTAAGACTATTCTTGAAAAGATTGATGAGTACAGAAGAAAGCCATGCGCTTGGGAATCATATCAAACTACATCCCAATAAGAGAACATCTTCGCATATCAGACCGAAGGCTATACAGGCAAATCCAACGCATGGGCGTAAAACATCCGCTGCATAAATACGTTCCGCAGCGAACAGANATTTTTTGAGATTTTATTATTTTGTGAGATGAAAGCGTTTAACAATTTTAAGAAGAAATCAACTAAAAGTAAAAAAAAATTCTAAGCAATTTAAAACAATTTAGAAAATTTTTACCTCATTGGTAACACTTATGAAAATACATATTCAATGCTTTTTGGTAGCCAAATGCAATCATTTACAGGAGGAACTCACATCTGCTCCAGGAGGAGTTGAACTCCCTATCCCCCAGGCCTACGGACCTGTATGACATGCTTAGTGTATTAAGGTTAAAAATGCAATTTGAATTTCAACAGAATTGAATTAGCATTGTTGACTGCACCTTTGCACATATTATTGTTATTGTTAACTAGCCTTTATTTCTTTGTATAGTACAATGTATATGATATATACACTATTTACAAATGTATACTACACAATTTATTCAATAAATTATGCAAATTCTACAATCAAATTAATAGTGTAGTGCTTATTGGCCTTTGTGAGGCAAAAGACACTATCAAAGACGTAAAAGAAAAATAATTTATGCTGGGCTTTGGCCGAATAATTGTTATTTTGGCCGGGCTGGGGCCTAGTGTGTATTGCTTAAAAAATAAGCCCAATTCCAACTCTGGGTAGCAAACAATACGATTTACGCTGATTGCTTCTACTTTAATTTTTACAGCTCTTTATAGCCTTAAGCATGAATGGTGTTAAACCTGATACATTATGGTACACATTGGATTTCTATGCTTTATTGATTGTGCTTATCATATTGCACACAAAGCAATAGTTGGTAACATTTGTTGGTGCATTTACTTTATCTTTGCAAAATAAACATGTTACTTTGTCTGTTAGCAGTAAGTTTTACAATCATTTTAACTGTAAGATCTCAATGCGGATACGAAGGATGTGATCGAAATATCAAAAATGGCTTGTTAAATGTTCATTTAGTTCCACACACACACGATGACGTAGGATGGTTAAAGAATGTTGATGAGTACTATTATGGTGCTAAAGACAATATTCAAAGAGCTGGTGTTAAGTACATCTTGGATTCTGTGATTGATGAATTATTGAAGAATGATCAAAGGAAATTTATTTATGTTGAAATTGCTTTTTTCAAACGATGGTGGGATGAGCAAGATGAAGCTGTTAAAGGAAATGTTAAGAAACTTGTTGAAGAAGGGAGATTAGTTTTTACAAATGGTGGATGGGTCATGAATGATGAAGCCTGCACTCACTATAATGCTATCATTGATCAGATGACACTTGGTCTACGTTTTCTCAATAATACTTTCGGAAAATGCGCTCGTCCACTCAGTGCATGGCACATAGATCCTTTCGGTCATTCAAAAGAGCAAGCTAATCTGTTTAGCATGATGGGCTTTGATAGTTTTTTCTTTTCAAGAATAGATTATCAGGACAGGATAGAGCGCTTGAAAACCAAAAGAATGGAGGAAATCTGGAGCAACAGAAACAGTCACATCTTTATAGGAATGTTTTACGAATTTTTATACGGCCCACCTACTGGATTTTGCTTTGACGGTGTGCTGTGCCAAGACGAGCCCATTATGGATGACGAAAGATTAGAAGGATATAATGTAGATAAAAGAGTTGATGAATTCCTACATGCAGTGCAAGAGCATGCTAAATATTACAGAACAAACCACATAATGATGTTAATGGGCAATGATTTTCAATATATGCTTGCAAAGAAGTGGTTTGATAATCTTGACAAACTCATAAAATATACGAACAATAAATCAACTCGAGTTAATCTTTTGTATTCAACACCGCAATGTTATGCTTATCAACTATCCAAAACAAAAACGCAGTTTTCAGTAAAAACAGACGATTTCTTTCCGTACGCAAGTGATTGGGAATCGTATTGGACGGGATATTTTACGAGTAGACCATCTCAGAAGCGACTGATCAGAAAATCAAATAACTTACTACAATTAGCAAAACAGATACAAGTAAGAACTAAAATGAAGAGCATCAGTGATGCACACATAGATGCGCTTAGTGAAGCCATGGCTGTAAATCAGCATCATGATGCAGTAACAGGCACTGAAAAACAGGCTGTTATGGATGACTATGTTAAGCGTTTATCAGAAGGAACGCATCAATGCCAAAACTATATTGCTAAGGCGTTAAATATTCAATTATTTTCATTCTGTGACTATCGAAATATAAGTGTATGTAATATCAGTGAACTTCAAGCTGAATTTTATATAATTTCTATCAATTCTTTAGCAAGAAGCATCACCAAGTACTTGACGATTCCTGTGCAAGACCGTGTTTACAAAATATTCCGGAATGAACACGAAGTAGCCAGTAGTTTGTCTCCTATCGATCCAAATGTAAATAGAGTGAGAAGATCTCTAGGGAATGCTTCAAACTTATTGACTTTTAAAGTTAGCTTAAAAGGTCTTTCATATGAGGTATACAAAGTGAACAGCACTTCGAGAGTTCTAAAGCAAAAACAAGTAGATAATCATCTGAAGTCCATTGAAAACGAATATTACAAAGTTTGGTTGGGCAATGATGGAAAATTAAAAGCAATTCATTCAAAATTAGAAAATATTTCAAGGAATATTAAGCAAGATATTCTTTGGTATGAGGGCGTTCGAAATTATCCACACTTGTCGTCTGGAGCATATGTATTTTTACCAAATGGAACGGAACCACATACAATCAACAATGCCAGTGTGCCACTAAAAATAATAAAAAATCCATTAGTTCAAGAGGTCAGACAAACCTTCAGCAAATGGGCGACGCAAACTATAAAACTTTATAAAGATATGAATTACATTGAGTTTGAATGGATAATCGGACCAATCCCAATCAATGATAACAAATCTAAAGAGATCATCACAAGATTTAATACAGACATTGATTCAAAAGATAGTTTTTTTACAGATGCTAATGGAAGACAAATCCTAGAAAGACGAAGACATTATAGAAAGACATGGAAGCTAAATAATACAGAGCCAGTAAGTGGAAATTACTATCCAGTAAACAGCAGGATTTATATAAAAGATGAAACTGCCCAGTTTACTATCTTGAATGATAGATCACAAGGAGGCACAAGCTTAAAGTCTGGAGAAGTGGAACTTATGCTTCATCGAAGAGATTTATCAGATGATGGCTTTGGAGTTCAGGAGCCATTAAATGAAACAGGACAGTATGGCGATGGATTGATTGTAGCTGGTAAACACTATGTTCTCTTAACAAGTCCCCAGCAGGCGGCAAAGCAGCATAGATTGCTAGCAGAAGAAATATTCATGGACACACAAGAGATCTTTACCGCAAATGTGAACACAATTGCTACTCTTCCTTCACACTGGCTTCCCAAAAATATTCATTTATTAACTCTCGAATTGTTATCAGAAAATGAAGTCTTACTTCGAGTCGAACATCAATTCGATATTGGTGAAAATCCAAAACTCTCAGCTCCCACTACAATCGACATTTCAAAAATTTTTGACGAACCTGTGAGCTCAGTGGAGGAATTGGCTCTAGGTGGAAACGTTTACATCAACGAAATTAAACCTTTGGATTGGAATTTCACAAGATCTGTAGAGTCTTTAAGTCATGTTTCTTCACATGAAAAGAGCAGCAAGTTTGTCATTGAACTCAAGCCAATGGATATTAAAACTTTTATAGTATACTTAGACAATTGACTACAATAGATGGGATGAATCTAAAAAAACATTTTAATTAAATACATTTGATCATAAGGTATATATGTACATTTAATATAAAAGTTACTCCATCATATTGTAGAAAAGCTTCATTTAAAATAAACTGTAAAACTGAATTTTCTGTAATATATTGATTGACTTGCACTAACCTTGCTTAGCATGAGCCTAAATCAGTTTTCAAACTAGTCCTATTAATAAAAAAATTATGTATGCTAAAAGGAAAAAGTATATTTTTAGAGAAAAAACGAAACTTTTAGCATTTTATTTTTATGTAAAATATCAAATACTAAATTATACGTATAACAACTTATGTTATCAAAGAAATTTACATGTATTACAATTTCTCCGAATTTTAAAATATTAATTAATTAACAACAATGTTTGACTATATTTGACACAATTTAAAATATAGTGTTGAATAAATCTGTATCATTACATCTATTATTTAATTTTTAATATGCATATCATTGATCCATTTATGTTCTCAGAAAAAACAACAAAATCTGTAAACATTCAAACTACAGTATTCTATAAAAGGGAAAAAAATCGCTATAATTGAATTTTTGCAAACTTACAACAGTGCTTACTGAGACACCATATATTTTACTAAATCTTTCAAGCTTTTAAGAATAGAAATTTACAACACAAATTATCTCATTTGAATAATCTTTATTTTCAGAAGATGTGCTGTGATTGGTGAACTTTGTAGTGTGAATTCAAGACAAATTATCATTATGTGATGAGTTTTTTTAAGTTTAAATCTAAATAATTTGCAAGCCTAAATATTTTAGAAAATAGTATCATAATAATTGTTGACTCAGTCTATATTGAATTTGTAAAGAATCACATTGTTTTCACCAAGAAGAAATGTTAGAATTTTTGTGGACAATAAATGAAGATACTGGCAGCAATTCTGAAAGTGTCAATAAAGATGAAGCAAAACAAGGAATATTTGCAAATAATCAACAAATTAACTTGGGTTATGACGATGATCAGGGGCGTACGCAGCATTTTCTGAAGGGGAACATCTCAGTCATTATCAATTCAGTCACAAATATTGAATAAAAAAAAAATGCAATTCAGGATCTTAGTTTTGATTTTTTTTGTATTTAATAAAAATGTTTTTGATTTAACCAATAAAAATCAATTATAAGAACCTGAA
>CABFPE010000302.1:191252-201854 GCA_900660155.1 Hofstenia miamia
TTACCATACGCTTTTGTTTGTGTGTCGTAGTCACCAATGATATGAAAAGGTTTTCCTAAAAATACATATTGCAATTATCTTTCTAGTTGGTATTGTAAAATTTTTTATGATCTGCTGCTCTAAGTAAGGTCCATGTGATCGTTTTGTAAAAAATTACCATACGCTTTTGTTTGTGTGTCGTAGTCACCAATGATATGAAAAGGTTTTCCTAAAAATACATATTGCAATTATCTTTCTAGTTGGTATTGTAAAATTTTTTATGATCTGCTGCTCTAAGTAAGGTCCATGTGATCGTTTTGTAAAAATTTACCATACGCTATTGTTTGTGTATCGTAGTTTGCATTTCAAAATTTTTTATTTCTTTGTCCATGTAAGGTCTAGTCGTTTTCTTGATGAAAGTTGACAATATTAAAAATGTGCTATTTACTTCACTTTCCACTCGGTTTCTACATCTATAGTGATAGTTTACAAGTGTTTTGACATCCTCATTTTCATTATTTCTTCATAAGACAATGTCCATAAATTACCAACGTATTTCGAAATTTCTGTAAAAAAATGTTTGGAATTTTGATTAGTCTTTTGGAAAAATGAATAAAATCAATCTTTGCTCTTGAAAATGTTCATAATTTTGATGTATTTGTAGTCTTTTTAACATTTATTATTTTTACTGGATGTTCTATTTTAGTCGCAACAATGGCTACGCTATTTCTACACCCACCAACGAGCAGTATGCTGGTGATGGAATTGGTAAGATATTTTAATGTTATGCTATATTTTGTCAACTTAATTTTATTTATTTGTGTAAACACCATAAAATGCTTCACGGGTCACAAACTTCTGCCAAGTTTGAAAATTTCAAGGAAATTCGCAAAAATTGAAAATTTGTAAAGGTCACTGGAAATCACTTTTTCTTGTTTTTGATTTTAATGAAATTGTGCGCTAATTATCTCGGATGCTTAGACAGATCACTTTTTAACCAATCACTAGTCTCTAACCATGGTCTTATACTTCATGTAAGATTTTCTTCGTTTTCCAAAATGACTTAACTATGCAGCTGCATTTTGATGGAAGTTTACCTGGCGAAATTTGGAACTTGATCATTTGTTCAATTGTTTTTTTTTCGCATTAAAGTGAAGTTCAGCACATGCGTGTCTTCTTCATTTCAAATGCGTTTGTGTCCCATATTGCAGTGATGTGCATCGATAATTTAAAAAAAATTGCAATAAAAATTATCATTTGAACATTTGTGCACTAGGTGCAGTGTTTGAAATTATAGTAAACTTCTTGATCTTTATTCTCTCTAGATTCAGCAGAAAAATAATTGTCCCCATCTTTTTGGAGTTGCGATTGAAATCAGATTTATAAGCATGGCAAATCGCGAAATTTCAATTTTTTGTGTAAATTTATGTGAACTCTCCTTGCAAAAGTTGTCCAACAGTATATACAAAATGAAGGAGATGAATTTCCGTCTTATTGCTGACCGTGTGGAATTTAAAGATCCCACGAATCGAGACAGTGTGCACAACACAGTCATCGATGTTTCGAACCGTTTGCGTCGGAGAGACATAATGAAGTTTGTCATTGGCCAAAATGCTGTGCGCAGACAGATTGCACCACAATTGGGCGGGAATAGATTTGTCTAATCATAATTTTGTACATTGTTGACATTAAAATAAAATGTAATGTTTTTGGAAGAACTATTTGCATTCTTTATACATGTATTTTATGCAAGTAGACTTTTAGGACAGAGGTCACAAAATGAAGGAGATTAATTTCCTTGTCTCCATTTCTAAACGTTTATTTGCTATTTTAATATAGAATATTGTTTAGCTTCAAGAGGTCCTGGATACGGCATGGCCACTCTGCGAGTGGATGGGAACGACGTATTTGCAGTCTACAATGCTACTCTTGCCGCCCGTCGTTATTGCGTGTCAAATAACCGACCTTTATTAATCGAAGCCATGACTTATCGGTATTCACTTTGTATAATTGCTTTCATTTAAGGCCCTAGTTTTTACTTACATTTACCGCATGTTACAATCACTTAAAATTCAAATGTATGCGGGTTTTGGTGAGTCTTTATTGGATATTAGGAGCAGTTATTGCCCATTCATTTTCCATGTTTGTAACGAAAAATTTACTAATATTTGTACTTTATCAAGGATTCGCTGTACTTACTCTATTAGAATATTGCATATAATTTGTAGAATTAACATATTGTTTATTCAATTTTAAAACAACTCGCCTTTCTATGAGGCATATATGCAATGCGATATACACAATAGTTGTAAGTTTTCAATAAATGTTTTATATGCACATCTCTTGCGGTTATACTAAATTATCACCTACCCAAATTAGCTTAATCGAATTTTTTATGTTAGTTTCGCAAATTCCTAAAGTCACTATGTCGGGACTATTTATAAAAAAAACAATTTTCCAAAATTTTTCGCACCAAGCATTACTGTTATATGTCTGAATCTATAGATAAGAAGTGATGTGCTAAATGACGTGCCTAAGTAAACATTACCTGCGCATTTCTACAATGATATTTCTACTTTCGGCACATGCTCTTAAAAGATAGATAATTATTTGATTGAACTTAATGCAACCCTCCATGTTCATTATCGTGAAAAACTGAAGCTACTACATCAATTAACATGAGCGTTAAAATACGTCAGTGTATTTATCTTAAATTCTTTAATTCACACACAATTTCAACTGCGGAGATTTATAACTAAATAATTATGAAGAAAATTAACTTTCAATGTTGTTTAAGTTGATGTTAATTCTCATGAGTTTAGGTTGGGACATCATTCCACAAGTGACGACTGGTCAGCGTACCGCTCAGTTGATGAGGTGAGTTATTGGGATTCACATGATCATCCCATTGCCAGACTCAACGCTTTCCTTATTAAGAAGGGATGGTGGGATAAGAGTCGTGACAAAGAATGGATGCAGAGTGCTAGAAAAATGGTATGGTTTTCAATATTGTTTCTAAATACTAATTAATATAATATCATGTAAAACGAGTAGAAAAACTATTAGAACTTTCAGATAAACCAAAGAAATAAGCCTATCAATAAGTCCTTGACAATTTTATATGATAAAATGTTTGTTTCATATGCAGAACCAGCTGTGAGCCACACTGAAAAGTAAAATGAAAATGTATGTGTTGATGCACAATTCCAATATTGATATAAGTTAAAGGTCGAAGTAAAAAAGTACAACCTTTACAACACCTGGGGGTTAGGAACCAAAATTGGCAAGCACTTATTGCGGTTGAAGCTAAAAACATAGACATTGATCATTTGTATCTACGGTAATGTGATTTTGATTAAAGTGTGCAATACCCACTTTTCAAGCGTTTCAAAGGTTTTTGTTAAATTCATCAATAGAATTTAAATCTATTTTTGTATCTTCTCAGAAGATATTTACAACTTGGACTTTGGTTTTGCCCTACTACATGAGGTTGAATATTTTGGAAATCGAATTTCTTATGGAAATATTTGATATATTAGGAAATAAATAATTATGTTACAAAAATGCAAAAGTTGACACGACGTCGTTGAACAAAATCTGAATTTTTTCTGCTTATATGTGCATGTGCGTTGCCATGTGTGAAAAATATTGGTTTACAGTGCAAAGGATTTATGTGTTTCGATAGCCAGATTTCAACTCACAGAAGTTTGTGCACCGTTGATAAAGCAAGTATCTCACTTCCCATTGTGAACAAGTCCATAAGTTATTTGAGCAGTAATTCAATTTCTTCTACATGACCCCACTAATAATCGAATCCTTCTCATCATAATTTGACAATTTTTAAGCAAAATATTCTTTTCAAATTTGTTAAAAGTATATAGATATAGTGATGGGAAAATTTAGGTAAGTTAGAAACATAAAGATGCGTTCTATTGCATTATGTAAATTTATAAGACAAGCGAAGTGATATTGACGGATGCATTGATGTAATCATTGATAAATGTGAAGAATTTATTTAGAAAGAAACTGGATCTTTCTATGCCAGACCCAATAAACCATTCCGTTTATGTCAATGCAAATGACAAAGGTTTGGCAACAGTTTTTGGAACTGGAAGGATTTGTAATTGAATTTACCAGTATAACTTTTAAATCGAATGAAATATAACATCGTATTTATTGCTTGTAATTGAATACTTACAATGCTGGTAAAAATTAAATGGGACAGTATAAAAAAATGGCATAAGTCCTGAAAAAATTAATTTATTTACAGTGTGTTACTGATAAATAATTTAAATATGTAACAAAACATCAAAGAATTAATTATGATGTATTATAAAATGGAACAGTACTGTGAAATGTCTCACCAGCGTGTGTGGCCACCCTTCGCACGATAGAGATCATTGAGGCGTTTCGGCATGGAATCCACCAGTTTTTCCAGTGTTGCCTTTGGAAAATTGTTCCAGGTGTCTTGAATGAGGTTCACCAGTTCTCCCTTGTTCCTTGGCTTGGTGTTGCGCATGATTGCCTTCATGTCTTTCCAAAGGGTTTCTATTGGCGACATGTCAGGAGACTGTGGAGGCCAGGAAATTCGAGGAAATTCTTGTTGCTTAATCCAGGCCTGGACAATTTTTGCTGTATGCACGGGGGCATTGTCTTCCTGGAAAATGAATTTATTGTTAGGGAAACCAATTGACCTCGCTGCTGGAAGCATTGTTGTCTTCAGAATGTCCAGGTACACTTCTTTGTCCACTGAGCCTTGAAGAAACTTCAGTGGCATCCCCAGGCCATACCACGACATGCAACCCCACACCATTACCGTCCCTCCACCATGCTTGACAGTGGGCTGGAGGCACTCGTCATTGAACTTCTCAGTGGACCGTCGTCGAACGTGAATACGATATTTTGATGAAAATAGCTCAAACGAGCTTTCGTCACTAAATAACACATTTCTCCATCTCTTCGAATCCCAATGCCGAAAGCGTTTGGCAAAATGCCACCTTTTTGCTTTATTTGCTTTGGATAGTAATGGTTTTTTCACAGCAATGCAGCCACGCAGGCCATACTTCTGCAAAATACGACGAGTAGTTCTTGAGGATATTGTGCGTCCTTTACCAAGATTGTAGATTCTGCATAATTCTGGTGAGGTTAGACGTCGGTTGCTTAGTGAAGCAGGCACAATAGTTCTTTCAGCTCTTTCATCTGTCAGTTTTGGGCGTCCTTGTCCTTTCAATTGAGCCACACTAGAATTAGTCTTCCATTTTTTAGAACATTTGACACTGTATTTTTGTTGACACATAATTGCCTTGCAATTTCACGAATAGAACACTTATTTTCAGACAGGAAAACAATGCGGTATTTCGTTTCTTGTGATATATTTTGGCCAATTTTGCATCGTTTTGGGGGCATTGTATAATTAATAACAACGACGGTTTTTGGTTGATGCGTGAAAAATAATTCAAATATATTGCCAGTAAACAGGAAGTTAGACCCTAAACATCGATTTAAACAAAAATGATCAACAACGAAATTTAAGTATCTTTGCACATAGAAATCTAATAGAATTTGTGGTTTTTTAATACTGTCCCATTTAATTTTGGCCAGCACTGTATGTATACAAGAAATTTGCTTGTTTGGAGAATACTTCGCTCTTAATAAACAAATCTGATGCAGAATCGATTAAAAAATTGAATTCTAGTTGATTGATAATGCCTTATCTAGACTTATTATTGAGGAGATGAATGGGCGTCTTGATACATTACAAATTTTACCAGTATTGGTACTGATCATTTTCAGAGCACTTTTGAATATAATCACATTGGTTTATGGATGATTTCAATCAGTAGGGTTTATAAATCCCTCATCATTGCATTCTGTGGTTGAAAAAACGTTAGTCGATGCAGATACCATCGTATCACATATTGTTTTTCTGAGGTCATCAATTGATTCCACGGTTTTTGTTTTCTATCTGCATTTTTTTAATATTGTTTCTCACAGTTTTGATAATTTTTTAATCAACAAACAAATATTCAGCTATGTCATCGGTTTCTGGGATGTAGTCGTCCATTTTTTTTTTACCAAGTTCTCATTTAGAAGATGAAACTGTAACGGGTCTACCATGCCAATTTTGTTGCAACCAAATCCAATAAAGGCTCTGCAGCTAAACGAACTTCCAGAATACTAAGTTTTCAATTATCTAACTTTTCGATATTAATCAGTTTTTACCCATAGAGACTTTAAGCTCTTAATCAACTGAATAAACAATTGTGCATTAGTACTTCAACGATTATGTTGTTTTAAAGCCGTTTTTACCAAGTGGGTTGTTCGATTTTGGTCCTTGGTAGTTTTTGAATGTGCACGACTTTGGAGGAGTGTGGAGTAAATCCTAGTAGTGAACTGACTGTTGTAAATGTCATTTCAATCACGTGCAGTGGTGGTTGACATTAAGAAATTTTCTACTTTTTAACTCATTGTCTTGCTCGAATCAAACTTCTTTTCGTTGTGTCATATGTGATAGTAGTTATTCAGATATTTGAGGATAGGAGTGGAAGAAGTAGGGATTGAATTTTTGAAAACACAATCCCGATCTTGACGATAATTTTTAAAAATACGCACTTCACAGTAGCACATATGCAACACTTGACTGTTTCCAACATTTGTAGCATGGAACAAGGCTTCTTAAGTTGGGATGAAATTTTCAAAAAATCCTCATGTTCTATATTCAACAAATTTCTGCAACCATTCACTTGAATTACAAACTCCATGTATTTTCTAGTCCATTTGTTGCTGTTTACTTGAAATAACTGATCTTCTACTTCGACGAAATTGTTAATTAAAATTTGCTACAAACGGATATTGTATTCTATGATCTTGTCCATAGCAACAGTATATTCTTTCTTCAAACCACATTGGCTACAAGTTACCTACTCATATTAAAACAAAACGGAAGTAAATGAAATCATAAACAGCATCAATATTTTTTATGAATTATATCTACTTCTTTGTCGTCTGGATAATTTTTTAATGAAATTTCGTTTGAAAGTCAGGTTAAATTATTCATACAGATTAGAATTTGCGCTAATAAGTGAAATCGCATCAAACAATTTCGAATGAAATTTTATCATTGTATCCCAACATGATCAAACGAGTTTTCAAGTTTTCAACTTTGAGTAGATTTTTTACGATTTTCAGTCAAATGCGGTGCGTTTAACTAAATAGTTAATAGTTCACCTATTGAAATGAATTAATTTATCTTTAACTATAACTAATTAGTTAAGCTATGGATAAACTATATTAGCTTAATTGGTCATCAATGAAATTAGGTGAGGTAATTTAAGCTTAGTGTAGATTGCTTTCTATTACTATTTCTTAGAATACAAACTTAGTAAAAATAGTGCAGGATTTTACATAAATTAACATAACATATATAATGTAAAGAATTAACTATATTTGTGTCGTCATTTTTGTGCAGATGGTCGTAATTTGTTAAAATATGCTTACAGCATTCACTTAATTCTATAATCAAAATTACAGGCTCATTCAAATATTCCAAAAACCATAAGAGACATCCACTGAAAAATGCCGCGAATGGTAGCTTTAACGTAGTCACCAATCAATCGCCTGCTTACCATGAGCAGGCAGTTTGATGAATAGGCTCTACACATTTGTTTTCCAAATTTTGACCACATTTTTTTATGAGGGCGTGCAATGAGTCCATTATGTTGACGGGAGAAATTGCGATGTACATGCTTCAAATATTGGGTGTAGCGGTCAACATACATGCTCTCACCTTTTTCAAGGCAAGGTATCAGCAACAGCGATCAGACTTTTTTCACAGTTGTAGAAAGAGTTGCATTTGAACTTCCTGTAGGCAAATGCGCGCGATTCGCACTTTGGTTTAGGATGTTTTGTGATCAACAATCTTTCGTCCTTGATGCTTAGGTGAAAGGTAAACTCGTTGTCCATCAGCATGGTCAGAGTATTTTGAGCGGCTTCACACGCTCACGTTTGTGGTCATTGTTCAATTTTGTGTAAGGAACATAGCGTGAAAAAACACTTTTATGCAAGTCATCGGTTAGAATCCTCTGTGTAGTTGATTACCACAGATTAAGCTGTTCTTCAATGTCAGCCATTGATAGTTTTAGGATTATCTAAGGTTTTCCTTTACATCTCAAAATTTTTGTAGTTTCCAAAAATCTGCCATTTGCAGCACATTCTGCGGATTGTGACACATATTTTACTATAGTTTTCCATAACGACAGGATGCTACTAAAAAGAGTGTATATAAATTCCATCCATCGAATTTCTAAGTATTCTGGCAAATTCTTAAGTTAGTAATCCATTTTGTTTCCCTACAACCTCTAGTTCTTTACAGATTTTGACACATTTCCAAATGCAAGATCGGTAAGATGAACTCCACACCAAGTTTCATCAAAGGAATGTTTGTATTCATATTCTTTCTCTCATCATCTATTCTTTTCTATAGACTATTGTGTTCCCCAGTATTTAAGCTTTCGCCATCAGTAACAATACCACTAACATTTTGGAAAAGTTAATTCTAGGAAATGTTAAAATCAACAGCTTCCTTTACTGCCAGCAAATATCCTTCAGTTTTTTGCTTCATAGATTCAGAAAATACAAGGAACTAATTTGCATTTTACTTGTTGTCTTATTGGAAACGATCAACTGATACATCAACAGCAATGGAAACTGCAATGGAATACTTAATTTTTTCAACTAATCGAGATTTGTCAGTTTTCACAATATAATTCAACAATCTGGCCTGCTGCATAGGCGTAGCAGACATGAGTTCATCAGGAGTCGGATTAAAGGGTTCAACATTCGCATCCATCTTAAACTCAGAAGTAGTCACACTTATCATATGGATTGATAGCCAACTCCAGGCAGAAGCACTGTATCTTTTGGAATTGTTGTACACTTCTAAGATGAGTCCATCAATTTTGTTTCATAAAGTTTCATTACCTTTTGAGATGGACATTCCCATGGCATCTTTTCTTCACGTGTCAACTTTTGAACTATTTCTGCTTTGCATGTTTCCTTGTGTATGTCACAAGTTCTTAGAACTGTACCTTTTTCCGTGCAAATTGTGGTGATTTTTCATGGTGAGGCATATCTTTAGCAATAGTGTCATGAAACTGGAAGCAAGATTCACATCTGTAGTTTCCTGTTATTATGTTTTTGAATAAATTTGATGGATTGGTTTTTGCTTAAAAGTTCTTTGATAAAATTATCCGGTTTTCCCAAATTAGTTGATGTGCTTGAATTTGGAGCTTGAATTTGGAGATGAACCAACAGCTTCAGTATCGGAATCAGAAGCAGCAGCAACGTTGTTGCCTGCGACGGATGATGTACTTTCACTTTAATCTGGACCAACACTCTTTTCTTGGTCAGCTACGTCCAGATATTTCTTTGTCTTTTTGAAGGAATGTGATATATCATGAAACCTGAGGTCTCTTCTTGAACCAGTCATCTTCAAAATCACTTAATCTTGTATTATATCCTGACACACGGAAAAGCAGATGTCTGAGTTGGGTGACTGAGTTCTTAACTCAAATTTTGATATGTTCATCAATGCACTAAGGCTGACTTCAGGAGTCCCTTTTACTGCGGTGTCTATTGATCGATGGTCTGTGGTTGTGTTAATCAATAAAACTGCAAGTATTACTCACTCAACACACACACAAACACACACATACTGATTCAGAATAGCACCTCCATGGGATGGAAATAGAACAGCTAGCTCTAAAAAAGTTTGAGAAAAAAATTTAATAATGCATAAAAATATTTTTAAAAACACATCTAAAAATAGCCTATGATCAACTTGAATTATTCAAGCAGGATTTGCTATCAATTGTGGAGGGGCATATTTGTTACACGTAAATAATAATGTATGCAACACTTTTGCATTTCTTTATCAATGAATACCAGGGTATTCGTTATTAATATAGAGTGCTATGTTGTAAGTTTGATATAATTTATACAATGCTTCAATACTACAATAGCTGTAACCTCTGTTTCTCACCACATAATTAAAGGACATCCTCTAGAACTAAAATCTCAATGTTTACTTTTTAACACTTTCAGCCTTGTTATCTTGCTAATCATATCGTAGCCATTGTAGTGATTAGATTATATTTTAATTAATTAAAACAAGTTAAAATATGATTGATTTTACTATATTACTTCAATGTTATTGTAAAACTCATGTGGTTTTAGATATACAGGGTGAGCAAAAAGTAACTGTGCACCAAATTATAATGCTGAAAAATATGTTATCATTACATACAAAAGGTGCAGGAAATGTGAATAAATAGAAAATGTGAATAAGCTAAATGTTGCTAACAAACAAACAAACAAACTCAGCGTCATCTATAGAAGGTGTTGCATATGCCCACCATTGACGTTTTTGCACAACTCAATCCGCCTCAGCATGTTAGTGAACACTTTATCCAAAGTATCTGGAGATAACTGTAATATCTGCTGAGTAATAGCGTTCTTGAGCTCGTCGATTGACTGTGGATTGGACGCATACACCCAGCCCTTGAGAGCACCCCATAAGAAGAAGTCTGGGGGCGTGAGGTCAGGAGATCTTGGGGGCCATATGTT
>CABFPE010000302.1:208638-226312 GCA_900660155.1 Hofstenia miamia
ACTATGTTATAGCAGTAGCCTCGAGATAAGTGAAATTCTGTATAAAATCTACCATATATAACAGTGTTCCTTCTTTAACTTTTTAATTAATTTCCTACAAATTTATTGAAAATATTGGAGAAGAATTTACAACATCAAATCAAATTCAAAGTTTTGGGACGAGGCCGGGTCCGGGTCGGGTTTCGGTAGGGGATCAATAAAAATCTTTAACTACACCCTATTTTTTAAGCAAAATATAAAACCTGTCAAATGTCCTAACAAAGGGTTTTTCTTTAAGAAATTACAAGTACTGTTAATGGCATAACAATAGCCCCTACCCAATCCATATTCATTGTAAAATCGACCATAGCTGTCGTGGAGGATTGAATGTGTATGACAACATTGAATAGTTCCAAATAAATATTCAAATAGGTTTGTTAAACATCCTTCTCCTGGACCAATCAAACCAATTTCCTGGTCAAATTTATCTAATATATCATTTATAGATATGTTCTTTTCAAAATTAACTATATAAAGACGTTGGTAAGCTAAACAAGCCTTGAGAATCACAGGATTTATATTAGGATAATTTAATTTTTGTATTTTAAAGTTATGTGATACATATTTTATAACTTCTTTTGGACTGGTAATTCACGTTTCCGTGTTTCAGAACAACCCATAGATTGCACTCCATAAGTTTTTTCATTTTCTCCTGTTTTGGTATTATTACCTGTTTTCAGTATAACTGGTTCACTTACAATTTGAACTCTTTTACTCATTTCTATATAAGAGATTAGAAAAAATTAATTTCAATAATTTGTCTTTGGGAGGAAATATGTCAAATTTTGCAAACTAATCCATTTTATAGGCCCTGTGTCACTTGCAAACAGCCAAAACGGACCATTCTCATGTGAAATATCGCACCGAATTACACCATTAGATGTAGCTAGTCCAAATAATAATTTATTATATTCTAAACTATATGCAAGTTCCTGATTAATTTTAATTATATTTGCACGCTTTTTCAAGTTGTGTATACCCCTTTGGCATATTCCTCTAAAGAAAACTTGTGTACCAATTACCTTGTATTGACAATGTTGCAAATCAGAATTATAAGTGTTTTTAAATTCGGTATCAAATTNCTTTGGCATATTCCTCTAAAGAAAACTTGTGTACCAATTACCTTATATTGACAATGTTGCAAATCAGAATTATAAGTGTTTTTAAATTCAGTATCAAATTGCATTCCTTTAATAATATCACTGTTGTCAGTATTTAATTCAATGTAATTCCAAAACAAATCAGTGGTGTCAAAATATATATTATTTAAGGAAACAAATGTTTCTTCTATCACTAAATTGTGTACAGACAATACACCAGATTTACTAATTTGAACATAAACATCTTTTGATTTTTCACAAACTACTGCAAATCTTATTGTTTTTGGAGCCTATGCTTCTTTTGTTAAAGTAAATAAAGTCATGTTGCTAGACAAAATGTATTCATATACAGTTAATGATAAAAGTAAAAACACTTTGAAAGGAATAACAAAAGTTGAGAAAGAAAAGTTAACTTTTGAAGATTATAAAAATTGTTTAAAAGTGAATAAAATTGGTGTTTCAAACAATTATACGTTGAGAAATAAAAAACATAAAATTAGTTTAATTAATACAGAAAAACATCATTATCACCATTTAATGATAAAAGATATTACTTAAGTAATAATTTTTTAGGATTTAAATTCAAAGTTATAAATAGTCCAGTTGTTCATTCAAGTATTGTTTTGTATAAGTGGATATTATCTACCACGGAGAGGAATGCTTGTAATTTCTTAAAGAAAAGCCCTTTGTTAGGAAATTTAACGTGCTTTCTATTTTGCTTAAAAAATTAGGTGTAAACACCTAACAATTTTATAAATATTTTTATTTTGATTTGATGCATTAAACCTAATCAAAGTTGTAAATGCCATAAAAATATATGTCCCATTCATGTAAGAATTTAGAATAGCACTGCTTTGCTTTTTATAGTTATCAAAGGGACACTGTTAATTCTTTTTGTCCCATTCATGTAATACAATAGCACTGCTTTGCTTTTATAGTTATCAAAGGGCCACTGATAATTCTTTTTGTCCCATTCATGTAAGAATTTAGAAAAGCACTGCTTTTCACTTTATAGTCATCAAAGGGACACTGATAATTCTTTTTGTCCCATTCATGTAAGAATTTAAAATAGCACTGCTCTGCATTGCGTTATTTTTATATAGTCATTTCACAGTGTTGAATAATCACCTTTAAGTTCTTCATAAAAAATCGTTGAGGAAGAGTAGAGTTCAAGATTTGGGGTTGATTAACTGCCAGATCATAAAAATTAACTAGAAATCTCATATATGTAATAGAGATTGTTATATTCTTTGTATTTAAGAGTTGTTTTAAAGTAGTCCAACTGTCACCACATATTGATTTCATTGACTTTAAAACTCGACCTTTCAATGCTTGAAAGAAGAGTTGTTTATGCTTAGAAGAAATTTCTGCAGTATCTAATACTTTGTAAGTATTTATGCAGGCTTCATTGGATGAAATGTTCACCATAATCCTTGATGATTTTTAAATAAGATTATCTTTTCCTTGGTTTATGAAAGGATATATTGATTCTAATAACTTAAGGAAATGTTGACTTTGCGTAGATTCAATTTGTTGATCAGTTTGTTGATGAGCATCAGTAGTAATGAATATACCGGTTCCATATATGCAGTTTTCTAATAATGATCAGTTTTCAATAACTTTTTACACTTTTCTATTGATTTTGATAAGAAAAAAGGCGTTGTTTAGAAATTCTGGATTTTCCAGCCAGGGGTAAAAAAACTACGGCCATGCCCGTATAAATAATTATTCAATTATACCCTCATTTCAACTATGTACCAATATGTTTATAATCAATTTTTTTACATTTTTTATAAAATCTGCATTTTCTGGACATTCCAAAATATTTTCAAAACACTTTAAAACAATATAACTAGCATGCATATTTCTATTTTCACAGACATTCACAATTTAAAATGCAGCTCCTTTATTTTCAGAGTTATAAATAATATAATATACAATTCAGAACATACTAATATAATTCTTTTGAAGACTCTTTAATCTTCGTCAATATCTAAAATATAACTTTGATAAGAGATACTGTTTTGAAAATTTAACGGAATTTTAAAATAGCAATCTGATTGGATAATCTGGCTTATGGCATACGCCGTTTTGAAAATTTAAGGATAACAATCATACACTGTTTTTTAAATTTAAATTAAAATATTAACATTAATTGCTGTTAATTGAGTATGATTATATGCATAAATAAAAATAATATAAAAAATTTAACCATTACCTGTCTGTGAATAATAACGGGTAATTTCCTTCATGTTAACTTTAAAAAAACTCAGTGGTAGTATTGATGTTACAATTTCGCTATGCTGCGTAGTTAGATTGTGAAATTGTATTAGGAAGTTGATATGTGATCTAGAGTATGGAATATGCTCTTTTAATTTTACATACCAATGTCTTTTATTAGATAGCTGCTTAAATTGTTGAAGCACATGTCCTTTATATGAAGAAATAACTAATAACTTCTGTTGTGAAGAAATGTTAGCTTTTTCTAACATAATTAAAGTTTCAAAACACTGCTGTATATTGTTTGTGTTCAAAACAATGTCTCCAAAATTTCTTTGATATAAATTTTCCTTAAAACTACATAACAGCTTGGAGATTGGGTCTTTTGGTTGAATTGAATGAGAATGAGGCTCGTAATACGCCCATAAGTGGTACTTTAAAAAAATGGTTGAATGGATTGAATACATCTGGGCTGATTTTTTGTTGGTACAAAATTCAACATCATTTTTGTGAATTCAAAGAAATCATTCATAAATTCATCTGGCAATGTATATTCAGACATTTTTCACAATGCTACTGTGTTGTATCCAATAATTTAAAATCTTTGAGGTTGCTAAGCAATCCCAGGTGTTGTAAATTTTTCTCCTATATTCAAAATATTTTTAATTAAACACAGATACAAAACTTTAATGTTACACTTGATGAATGTATCAAAAGGATACTAACATGTCCTTTATATGAAGAAATAACTAATAACTTCTGTTGTGAAGAAATGTTAGCTTTTTCTAAAATAATTAAAGTTTCAAAACACTGCTGTATATTGTTTGTGTTCAAAACAATGTCTCCAAAATTTCNTGCTATTAATAATACTTGTAATTTCTTAAAGAAAAACCCTTTGTTAGGACATCTGACAGGTTTTATGTTTTGCTTAAGAAATAGGGTGTAATTAAAAGTAGAAGCACTGAATTTCATGTAAAAATTCTTAACAACAAGTGGCTTCAAAAACATTGGGGATCTCCGGAAAAGGCAGGTTTTCTAAAAAATGCAAAAAATTGCTCAAAAACATATAGGTACATAGGTTAAAATTGGGTATAATTGAATACTTATTTATACGGGTATGGCCGTAGTTTTTTTGACCCATGGCTGCCAAATCCAGAATTTCTAAAAAACGCCTTTTTCATATCAAAATCAATAGAAAAGTGTAAAAAGTTATTGAAAACTGATCATTATTAGAAAACCGTATATAGGGAACCGATATATTCATTACTACTAGCATCCATTTTAAGAAAAAAACTTTTGAGTGAATTAACCAAGTAAGTGTGAATGTGTTGGAATATAGAATACGTGGAATGTAATAAACTGCAACATATATCGCTGAGTTTTATGGGAACAGTTATTTGATATTTTTAAATAATTTGCTTTAATGCTCCAATTATTCATTTAAACCATCAAATTTCTCTTTACATCCTAGTATGTATATTAATTACATTGTTTCAAACTGGCTTTGAAAACATTTTAGGATGTCTGCAAAAGGCAGATTTTATAAAAAATGCAAAAAAATTGCTCAAAACATATAGGTACATAGGTTAAAATTAGGTATAATTGAATAATTATTTATATGGGTATATATCAAACCAGTCTATTTTTAACTACTGTTGTTAGATGACTTCAAGGAAATAAATAAATTCCCATGGCGTGGGACAAACATTAGAGTTTAAGAAATAAAAAGTTTAAATGGTAAACAAAAGAATAATGAATAAATTCCCACAGCCGCGCTCTACAAACAACTAAGGGAAGAAATTAATTGTGAATTTAAGTTTCTGTCAGTTGCACCTGTGCATTAGCTTTAACATTTGTTGCATTAATAAACAAATTCCCACGGCCGTTCTAATTCATACTCCCATTCTACAAACAACTAAGATTTTACAAATAAAGCAATTCCCACAGCCGTTCTACAAACAACTAAGATTTTAAAAATAAACAAAAAATATTTGAAAATATTTGAAATAAGTGAGATGTTTTTAAAAAAATGAATACGTAAGTTGAAAACATTATCTCCTTGAGACACAATGTGTACAATTGCACATATGTAGAAACTAAATTTTAATTGAGATATGAATTTATATTCAAAATTGGGTATAATTTAGTATTGAAGCAACCTTATAAAAATTAGCATTCCCCAAAATAGGTGAACATGGTGAAACTAGTTGAATTTAAATCGTAAAATAACTTCACAATAAACAACTTTTCCCATGATTTCAATATCATAATTAATAAAATACTTCTAAATAAAATGTTTTTAACAAAAGTATGTCATTAAAATATTATGACTTTTGGTAAAAAATAACATGATTAAGTCACATTGTGTAAAACTTTACAGTCAATTTCAATGAAAATATTAGCAAAAGAGAAATTTTCTTAATGTCATCAGAAACAATTGAGACTAGCAATGCTGAGCTACCATATAAATATTTTTTAGCACTTCCATACAATGTGCATGTTTGAAGGGATTATTTTTATTTAAAAAACAAATTTTCCATCTGAAGATTTTGAAAGTGTAAGCTAATTAAGAAATGTTATAGGGAATATATATATATACTAATACCTCCCTCTCCGTAGTATGGTTTTTGCAAAAAACCGCTACATAGAGGGAGGGGAGAAAAATTGTCCATACTACATAGAGGGATTTTGGCCGAAAATTAACTTTTTGGCTATTACTCCCTAAAAAATCCATCGATCCCTTAAATAGTTTGCATGAAGGTAGTGACTACCAAAAGACTATGTCCTACAAAAATTCAGGAATTTATGTGGGAAATTCAGCTTATATGGTAATGTGGAAAAAATACATAGAGGGAGGTATTAGTATCTATATATAAATACAAATATATGTTTTAAGCAATGTTCATATAATTAATTAAATGCTTTATGTACGAAATCAATATTCAAAATTAAGTTACTTTGTTAATGACTTTGGTTTTCATAGTATTTAGATATAATATTCATGTGCTTTTGAAGAAGCGCTGAGGTAAATTGGAGTTCAGCACTTCGGAATTTATAAGTGATAATTTGTAAAATCCCAATGCAAAATATATTGTGGAGATATCGATTTTTACTTTGCGTTCTTCCAAGCATTTCTTTACAAGTTTAACACTGCCTAACATCTCTTTTAAGGATTGCAAAATTTTACCCTTTTGCATAAGCAAAAACAGGTTGTTATGAGTAGTTGCTTCTTCAGCAGCAACTACTTTTTCCAAGGATTGTATGCAATCTTCTGCAGAAGCTCCTTCACAAATCTCTAAGTCTTCATAACGATTATGGCGAAGATTTTGAGAAGATATGCTGTTTAAGAATCTTTTTAATATCTCACTTTTATTTGCTTTGTGTGAGAAATTAAGTGAATCCTCCGTCATTTCAGTCTCTTTGTAAAAATAAGGCAGTTCATGCGCCTCCCCGACATCCTTAACCAAAGTGTAATAAATTTGTTTTTACTTCTTGGGATGATTTTCCCCACATTACAAGAAAATGTGAAAAAATCCTGTTGAAGTTTTGTGTTTGATGCCATGACTTTACAGAATCATTTTTGGAAATAAATAAAAAAAAATCTCTGAAATTGAGGTATTGAATAACGCGTGGCCAAAGAAACAGATGTGTTAAATTTTAATAAATGTGGTCAGCTAGGTTTCTTTAATATGACTTGGATCCAAGTGTCCTATTTCAAATTGCTTTTTTTCTAACATTTATGTTGCATAGACTTTTAGATATACATGTAACATTTTTAGTTTATAAAATAGCTAAAAATTTATATTTTTCAAACATTGTAATAATTTGCTTTTAACTACTTTAACGCAAAGGGCAGATTTTATAAAAAATGCAAAAAATTGCTCAAAAACATATTGGTGCATAATTTAAAAAGGGGTATAATTGAATAATTATTTATATGGGTATATATGCAACCCAGCCTTTTTAACTACTTTCCACTACAGTAATGAAAATTTTCCATACATATTTTCTTAGTCATCTCAACTATGCTGATGTGCTATTCACAAATTTAAATGATTCCTTTCTAAAAAAAGCTTGAAAATTAGTTTAAATGAGCACTGAAAGTGCGTCAAAAAAAACTCTAGCAAAACGAAATATTACATTACTGCAACTAAAGTTCCCCCAAGACAGCCTTTTTTACTACTTTTTTACTACACTCTTTAATCTTCTTCTTATAGTAGTAAAAAAAGGCCCGGTTGCATATATACCCATATAAATAATTATTCAATTATACCCCCTTTTAAAATATGCACCAATATGTTTTTGAGCAATTTTTTGCATTTTTTATAAAACCTGCAATTTCCGGACATCCCAAAATGTTTTCAAAGCCACGTTGAAACTATGTAATTAATATACGTCTTAGGATGTAAAGAGAAATGTGATTGTTTGAATGAACACTTCGGCCTTTTTTAACTACTAATTTTTATTATAATTATTTAAGCGAGCCCATATAGAAAACTTTCATAATATTAAATTACATCTTTTTTTTACAACATTATTTTCTTCCAAATTTAAATAAATAAATATCAAACAAGTACTAAATATGATGCTCAAAATCATCAAAGATTCATCTAAAAAGATAATTAATAATAATTTTTATTAATTAATATGTCTAAGTTTAGAAATGGAATCTGTTCCATTCTGATATCTAAAATTAAATTTATAATTATTTTTTACAAAGACAGCTGCAATACTGAAACCATAGTATCGCTTATTAGTGGGAAGATTTATTCTTAGATAGATAGCTAATTGTGAGAAGATTTATTCTTAGATATGAGAGGAAATGCTTTCAAATAAATTTAACTTAAAACATTAATAAAAACTATTTTATACTGAAAGTATATTATTGCTAATAGTGGAAGGAAATGATTCCAAATAGAATTAGTTCAAATCATTCGTAAAAATATTATTGTTAGCATGGAAGTATTAAATAAGACGTTTAAAATCACCAAAGAATTCTGTGTTCTCCAGAATCAATGTGCTGTATCTACGTAATTTACATAGACTTAATGTACATTGCTTTATCCCAGGTAATTTTTCAGTTATCTTGTAAACTTGAATAAGGTAACGTATCAATGCACTACTAATATTTACTGATTTCTGAAATATGGTAAATCGACGTTTTTGTTGAATACATTCCAATTTTACCAGGTAGAGTAATTTACCAGCAGAAACAGCTATAGATATACATGTATTTCGCGATTTGTTGTAGCATATTTCTTCATTAATTTGTTTAATTTGCTGAATAGCATTGTCAACTGTACTGAAGCAGAAGTTGCTGTCTTCATAGTTTAAGTACAATGGAGCACTCCTTCTACTTTGTTGTAAATCTTTTTAATTGTTTCTAATTTTTCCTCCAATGATGGCGAATCATCATCTAATATTTGTGGAGCAACAAAATTAATACTGTATCTCTACGCAAAGTGAGGTGAAATATCCAGGAACAACTTCTTGTTATCCTATGAAAATTTTTAAAATTAAAATTCAATATTAAGAATTTGTCATTCCAAGGAAACTCAAAAGTACATTTAAATTTTAAAAAAAGTGCAAGAAAAATAGAAAAGTTAGATTTCATACTAGGATTAGGAATGTGTAAATTTCTTACTAATTCATTGAAAATTTAAAATGCGGCATTACAATAGAATTCCAGTGATAAGTAATTCACTTAATTAAAAAACTCCAAATTTAATTCATCCAAAATATATTGTTTTGTATTTTAGATTATTACAAAGTTATGAATTAAATTTAGAATTGTTTACATAAAATAACAGAATATTATTCATTGTAGAATGGTAATTAAATAAGTGTCTTAAAATGTTTTAAAGGATTAGATTACTTTTTTATTTAACCATCTTAGAGGGAATTCACATTGTTGAATTCCAGGAAGCATATCTGCAATATGGTATAAACGAAGTGCAAATGCAACATAAGAGCTATCAAAAGATAATTCTTTTTGAATGTCTGTAAAGTTCATTTTAGAAGCTTTACAAACCTCTTTAAGTTCTTGCAGTAAATGACCAAGATGTACAGATAAATATACTTTACGCATACCACAATACGTAAGTTCTTCTTTCATATCCTTGTAAAGAAGACCTGGTCGCCAATTCTTTAAAAGAACTGTTTTATTTGCTTCTCAAATTTCATCACTGTTTTTTTGGGGTGATGATAGGTGGTTCTGGTAGATTGCATTGTAAATTGCAGCGAGCATTAAATTGAGACACCATACTTAGGTAACTTCTTTTTCGACTGGCAGGCATCGTATCAAGTGTGTAATTGATGAGATTTAGATAATCATCCTCTGTGATGGTAAATGATTTTTCGTCCATTGTATACTAGAATACACAATTTAAAATGATTAGGATGAACTATTAAAAGTTACCTTTAAATGTAGTGTTTGAGAAGGAAACGCCTGGGTCAATGCGACTGCTTAATGGAGTTGACTGGCAACATGTGTTCTCAATCTATTAAAATTTCGAGTAACTATGTACTTTAGCACAACAACATGTATTCTATCAAAATGATTTCGTTATTTCCAGTATATTTTGAAATATCAAAATTTATATTATCTAAATTTTTCAGGAGGCTAAAATTATCAACCATTATTGAAACAGCATATTCAGTTTGTTTTCAAAACACATATATTATCTACTATGAAAAATCTATCAATTTAGTTAAATACAAGGTCACAGAGCTATGATAATGAAAGCTTAAATGTTAAAAATTAGCATTACAAAATATTTTATCAAGAAGACACTGTAGTAACCTAACTATATTAAGATTGTATTGTATACTGTTCATTTCTCAAATCTTATGTATAAATGTATTATCAGTTAAATGAGGAATCAAGAAAAATGCATTACACCATTTCTATTTTTAACCGATCATTACACTAAGCAAATGTAATGAAGCCTATTAATCCACTATAACCTGTACTACGTCAGTGAGAGGCCGTTTGAGTCAGCAACACCTTCGTGAGGATGACACATGATCGATCCTAAACAAATGCAATCAATCATTCATGTTATAAGCATATCTTACAGATATATTCAATTATATATGATCAGACACTAACAATTCTATGCTAATAATTTATATTCTATATTAGAAATCGGCATAGTCATTTATTGATTAAACATAATATTAAAGAGGTGAATAGAAACTAGCTTCAATTTTTATGTATTCAGGTTTATTAGATTCATCTAAAGAAGAGATCCAAATTTCTTTGGAAATTCAATTATATTTTTTTGGTGATATCTTATATTCTCTTTGGAAATTTTCTTTCTATATATTTTAGCATATCTATTTCTATATGGAAATCTCCCTCTGTAATTTTTTGAAAATTTTCCTTATATTTTTTGGTGACTGTCTCTCTATTTCTTACCATCTCTATATATAGATAAAAGAAAAAACATTTTTATTGTTATCATTATTTTTTAAATCTAAGAACAAGTGTTAAATTTAGAGTCATCAACCATCATTAGTTAGGGTTTTGTTGGGACATTTGAAAGTTATGTTGACTGGGAGTGCTGCTGAGACTGGAGACACTGTACTAATGACTTGAGATGAAGACTGCAGCGCGATTTAGCACCAACTGCTGAACTTGACAAAGGGAACTAATGAATGAAAGAACTCTACTTGATTGAAGTTGAAACTGGCAGCGTTTCGAACTTACTCTTCTGAGTCTGACGACTCGTGTTCGTGTCCTCCTATTTATGCTGTAAGTACCGCCTCCTCGTGCTGATTGGATGTGGCCCCATTGACGTCATCATCTTCCCGGTGGCCTTTGTAATTTTGCTTCGTGTCGCTTTCTCAGACCTGCTGACTGCCTTTTGTAAAGAAACTTTCCTTTGGGCAGCTGTTCGTCACCAAATTTTCATCCCAATGAGTAAACTGGGACGGTGTTTCCGTTTGAACTAGTTCAACCAGCGGTGAATGGCAGCTGGTCAAAGTCAATTTACTTTCTAAAGTTAAAAAGAAAAACGCCCGATAGCTTATTAAGATAAATCAACATCCGAAACCTAATTAGACACTCTGATGCACTAAAAAGAGTTTACAATTTCAGTAAGATAAAATAATTTACATTTCCAATAATAAAATTTTATAAGCACACATACATTTAAAAGAATGCCATCGAATTTTCTGACATAGATGTCGAGCTTTGTTCTGGTGGTCTTTGCATTCTCCACCACACTTTCAAATAATTGGGAAGGCGCTTGATAACAAAATTTATTTACAATAACTGCTATATAATGTAAAATGTTTATAAGTTGTCCATCCACAAAATGTGGGCTGTTTCTGATATAATGGTGGTGTTTCATGATATATTCCACTTTGCGGAATTTAATCGCCATCTCTTGCAGAATCTCATTAAATGCACGTTTTTTTTTCATACTGACCATCTGACACTGGTGGAATAGGCAGAATGATTACTTTTTCTGCAAATAGCTTTATTTGTGTAATGGCGGCCTCGACATTTGCTTTGAACAACTTTGTGCTACATTTTCTATATAGATCATTGGTCCCCAAAAAGAGAATCACCGTCTTGTATTGCCTCTTGAATGCGTAATTTCCCATATGATTAAATCCGTGGCCTCCACGCAGGTCGTAGTCTGCATTGATGTTGAATGATTTGTTTTGATATTTGCTAAATGCGTTTCGCACATTGGATGCTCCAATAATAATACAAGGAATACAACATTTGGAAGGCATATATTCAACTCTACACTACAGAAACGAAATGATGAACAACGGGGTAATTGGTAAGCGACTGCACTAATGTTATACAATGGCAAATACCAAGAGGATTTAAACCGTGAAAAGAGATTGCAATGTGGTTTTGTAAACACGCCACCTTACGGCAAAAATCTACACCTCTCTGAACGATGTTATTGAATTCCAATGCGAATTTAAATATGGCCCCATTTTGATAAAGCGATGGCGTAATTTGTCGCAGTGTTCAGTCCATTTTAATCGCGTAGTCCCCGAATATACTCAAAACAATTAAATGGTACATTTATTTATATCATACAAAGACTAAAATTTATAACATAAATAAATATAAGTTCACTAAAAAATGTACAGTATATATCTATACAAGCAACAACCACTTTAAAGGCAACGTTTTGTAAATTTCAGAATGTTAAATATTTAGAAATTATGGCGTAAGCCACTTCAAAGTCGGCATTTTGTAAATTTCAGAGTATTAGAAATTTAGAAATTACAGTGTAAGCATTTTATTAAAAAATTTGATTAAACACTTATTTGATAATATTCAGATAAACATTTTAAATGTTTTACAAAAAATCTTATTGGAAGATTTGATGTTAATATCTCATTATGACTTGAGCAAAGATAATTAAATCTAATTAAAAAATTTATATATGGTTTTGAATAAAATAAATTGTTCTTTTTTATTTCTCCTTGCAATTCCCTATGTGTACACATATTTTTTAAATAACTTAAAACATGGCCTTTATATGTAGCTATATATAATGAATGTTGATTGTTTGCAATTGTTGCTTTATCTAATAAAATTAATGTGTGCATACCAGCTGCAATAGATGAAGCATCTAATTGCTATTTTTAAATTCATCTATCGGATTTTTGATTTACTTTTCTATTTCTTCATGACTACTATAAAGTTCTATTTGATAAATAGTTGAAAATTCATTTAATAGTTTTTTCGACGAATCGTTTTTTGATGAAGATATTAATTGATAAATTGCTTTTGTTAATTTGTAATAATCAGCTTTAAAATGATCTACTTCTGATTGATCCATAATTTTTTGCTAAATGCACAATTTGGAATTTTTAGAAGTGTCGTGAAACCGAAATTTTGATAGTGATTATGTGACGTAGGTTACTACTGACAAGGAAAAACTTGACCACTAAAAGGTTTCGAATTCACTAATGTCTAAATTACCGGAATGTGGATCTAGACTCGAGCCTTCAAAAATATATCAAAAGCATGATGAAAGAAAAATAATTAAACCCGAAATGGCTCACTATTAATTTAAAAATTAAACGGACAAGCGGTCTTTGTAAATGTCTTTCAATAACTGACAACAACAATGTGCACAGTATTATTAAAATTGTTTTACGTTACTCTCTTGCGCAATTACAAAACTAATATATGCTATCGTAAGTTTGATTTTAAGACAGGTCTTTCCAAACTTTGTCTGAAACAACCGATTTTATTAACTACCACGGACAACCTCTAAAATCAGAGCTACTGGTTTGTACTTTAATAACACACAACGTCTCAGACGAATTCAATTAAAACAAAATGTTTTCTCTCAGAAAGAGTAGTTTAGCTGAATAATTTTAGGCAAGATAAATACTCGGTTTTCTACAGAGTTACGTTGTTTAAAGTTTCCCTAAAGGTCTCTCTTTACTAACACTGGTTGAAGTTATAGTACAAAGAACACAATTCACTAAGATGTCTCTCGTCCCCCAATGTATTTCTGACAAAACTTAATGTTTAATAAGTTTCTATTTGCACACAGCGAGAACATGCTAATGTTCTATGACAATTCCTATTTTATTCGTTAATTCAATTAAGGGACTCTGTATTTTAATTCAGTCCCATCGTATTTTCCCACACAAACTTCTTTGTACTGCCGAATGTTAATGATAGTTTTTAATTCAAAACAGTTGATACTTAATTTCTTTAAAACAAAGCCGCCTTAGTTTTGTTGTACTTTCACATAACGGTTTTACTCTCTCAAAAGTAAATTAAAAGCAAAATATAAAAAAAGATGATAACTTATTTATTTTACAAACAGGAGAATGCTTATACAAGTCCCAACAGTAAACGAATCAAATAACTAAAGTCACACGTTATATTTAATGCTAAATGAAACCTCCAAAGCTAATGAATATGATATCAATTTCAAAACCTTTACCTGACGAGTATCACCACTAAATGTTGAAATAAATTTGCTAAGTATCGTCTTGAATTGCAACAAAAAAGTCGTCAGATTTCTACCAACTTTGTCAGCGTCTCGGGTGGGGGGGTTTTTTCTCTCTATTTTGACGATCTTTTATACCCGGCACTACGTCATTGTTCTCTGGTTGGAGGTCTATTTTTAAATCCAGAATTAAATTGGCATTTTTGGCCCATCTTAAAGTTTAATGTCACGTCCATCATACTCTCTTTGGTTTAAGTACTCTTTAGTTATTTGGTCCTTTGTCTTTTACTTTACCTCGTCAAGCACTTAAAAGGGTATTCAAGCATTGATTTCGCAAAGAGTAAGCTTCTTAAAACACTGCCAGGTACTTACAATTTTGGTAAATTTACAAACCACAAAGGAATTCCATTTAGCTTTCGTTTTTCTCCAACCAAGATTTAGTAAAATATAAATTAATTTTTTCAAAATTAATTTTTCGAAAAAAAATTTAACATCATTCTAGGCAGTTTGAATTCAAGAAATTTTCACAATTCCAATTTTACTACATTTGCCACTGCCAGATTTGACTTATGAATTTCCAGAAATTCTATGCAAATCTTACTAATATTACTTTACAAACGTCCTCTATAATATAAATACCAATAATGTTTAATGCGTAGATAGTTCCTTCCTTATTTTCAAGCTTGGATTACTTGATTTAAATTAGGATAATGAACTGTTGGAAGACCTGGTGCAAATGTTGTCATGGTATGACGAATTATTGGGCTATCCTCTCTTGGTGCAACCTTCAAACACATGTCATCTTCCTTAATTACACATAGTTTATTTTGATTTTTCCTTTCTTTTCATTTCCCGTGGACTTCTGGGTCTGTGACTACTACTATTTTTGAATCTCCTTTGAGACCATGTAAGTGTCAGAGAGGGTTGTGTAGTATAGCCTGTATTTTCTTTCTTATGCAGAATGCTAATGAAAGGTCTGAAATTGCTCCTATTCCAGTTGTTAGAAAAGGCAGAAGAATTGAAATTTTCCAGGGTGTAAATTCTTGTAATTCTTTTGACAAAATTATTTTTGCCTTAGCCAATCTATCTCCCAAATGTTTGGCTATTTTCCTCCACTCTTCAACTGAGTCCAGGCTTAATCTATTATTGGCTTTGAGATGTACTTGCACGTCCTGAATCAAGTTTTGGTGTGCTTGTGCCAAACACAGATAAGGTTGTTCTTGCAATGCTGGAAATGCGTCATAAATTCCTCTTAACAGTTTAGATATAGTCACATCAATTCTTTTATAACCTTCCCGGCATGTCATAAGATCTGGTTTTAGTGTAACACTCTTCCCTTCCAAAATTTGTCCACATCCAAGCCTTATAATACATGCCCTGCAAGCAGGAATTCCATTGGGCATATATTTTTTTTCAATAGAGCTGTTCACAAGAAATTTTGTTCTAGCAGGAGCAACGAAAAGCCAACGTCCATACCCTAGGTTCTTAGTGCCAGAATGTGAGATATAACTCTTGTCTTACATAATTCAAAAATTTGTGTTTCTAATCCAAAGAACAGAGAAACTAAACATGAGCTGGCTTTATTCCAATAAGTTGGAAACCCATGTTCACAGATTCTTAATGATCCACCTTTGGAGAATTTCAATGTCTTGGAATCTAATTTGACGAACATTGCGTTGTCTCTACTTATGACTAAGTATGGTGTCTCTAGTATCCAGATTGTAAATAGCTTCCCATCTGGTGATGCCATTGGAAGTGATGTTGCATGATATACGAAAAACTGTTGACTCATTGAGTTGAAGGGAATTCCCATTCTGACATGTAGACCATATGGTGTGACATACACAGCCTTTACCAGTTTGGACTGATAGTATGCTAGAATTCGTTTCGACAATAAAGTAGGAGATAACCAAGTTTCCTGCTGAAGCTCCTCTTGCGCTAAAACTGCGACTAGCTTTTTGAGATCTTTTGGAGAGACTAAACTAGGTGGTAGATAACCTTCCATTAGAGACAGTATCACTTGCAATAACAGGACTGTGTAACTCCGGAGCCCTATCCTGAATGATTTTAAACCCGCAAACTTTGCCCCTAAATGGGCTGTCCAATTTGTCTCAACCAGAAAGAGTTTAATGTATTCACAGTAAAACCTAGCTACATTTGGAATTGACTCCTGCAATTCGTGTAAGGTATCTACAATTTTTTTCTTTTCTTCCCACAATTTCTTTAATTCTGTAGCTACCAACACAAACTTCTCATTCATTTGAGTAGTTAACATATTTATCTCTTTGGTATGTTCATTTGTGCCTTCTAATATCTCCTTTAGTTTTTTTTAAATGTTCCATTTGTTCACAATTTCTTAACCAGCATTTTATGGGTTCTGCAATCATAGCCCCTATCCCCACGGTTCCCAGAATGCCTGCTAATGCCAAGACAATTGCTCTCCGCCTTTGAGGAAGATATGGTTGAGTGTCTGACTCTAGTAAACTTTCTGGAATTAACATTTTTGCTTGAAGTTTTATTTTGTCCAATTCTGTTTTGATCTCCCTTCCTTCTTGATTGATGAGACGAGCAAGCCAGTTCACTATACTTTCACGTTCCAATTCTTTCTTCACACAGTCTTTTTCCTTTCGATATATTTTATACTCAGGCATTTTCCTAACTAACTCTTGTGAAAAATTCACTGCTGGAAAAGGTACTAAAAATTCGATCATTTTCCATGTTCAGTTTGCGTGACTTCAAATTGTCTATTAAACAAAATTCCATTCTCTATCTGTCCCACTATCTGCAGCCATGTCAAACTGTAGAAGATGATTTTCGCGAGGGTAGACATCCTAAATTATAATATCATTGCGTTGTTTAGACATCTTTCTTAATTAGTGCTCGAAACTGTACTCATTAGTGGGAACTGAAAGGGCTATGCCTGAATCGTCCTAGAGAGTAACCTCCTCGTGGTGGTTCCTGGAGAAGTGGAGATGCTGAGCCAATACTTGATGGGCGCATCGCTTTGCAGAGTCCCGAACCTAGAGTGGATGTTAAACAATAGGGTATAAGAAGGTGCAACCATGTGTGCTTTGCACATATGGGGGCAGTGATGATGATGTGAGACTGTCTGTTCTGTGGAGCAGACGGCGACGTCTATGCCCAGAGCCATAGAGTGCGTCTACAAGGGCAGTTATACAAAGGATTTTCCTCTGTCTCTGGCCTCTAGATAGGCCTAGGCCAGCATTTGCTGAGCCTTACCTATGAGGGAGCTTTGCTTCGTCATGGGTTTTGTTATGATCTGACATCTTTAATTTAACTGGAGAACGAGTCACTTGGTACTTTGCACTTCACTCTCTGCTGATCAGACTCAACACAGATCAGCAA
>CABFPE010000302.1:253339-266671 GCA_900660155.1 Hofstenia miamia
ATTTCTCTAACGTTGTAAAAATACTTTTTGAACGTAGATGACAGCAAAATATATCAGAAATTAATATAAACTTCCTTAAAAATGTTGGAATTGATTGATATACGTTTTATTGAAAGAAATCTACGTACTAGCTCTCCTCTAAGAGTGATATTATAAAACAATCGGTCAATAATCGTATATATACGTATATATATATATATATATATATATATATATTTTAACGTTAATTAATAGCACGCGTCATTTTAACTCATGATGCCAATGATATTACTTTTCGCAATATTCTAGTGAAATCGTAAATCTAGTAAGTACAGCAAGAACTAACTTTGTAAGTAGTGTGCTAGGTCAATTCGATCCTGGTTATGCATTTGAGGTATTATATATATATATATATATATATATAATCATGTAATGAATTTTCAACTTATGAAATATCTAGTCCATTCTAAACATTCTTGCATTTATAAATGAACCCTTTGTAAGAGACTTTGATATGTAGCCAGTTTTTATAATTCTTGAATTTTCAGAACTGCTATTATATTAACATTTATAAAAGTAACATTATATAATATTTTGAATAACTTGACACCTTCAATAACAGTCAAACTATACAAAATCCTTTTAAATTAGATTGTGTGTTAGCAATTGGTTTACCAATAAAGTTAACGTCTGAAAACAACTCATTCAATCTTTACTAACAATTTGAATACAACTAAAACAAAAAGCACCTATCAAATGTTTGGAGACATTACTAGTAGTTTATTTACAAAAATATCGAAAAAGCTGCTAATTTTGCGAGCATTGATTTCTATTCAACTGTCGCGTTTCCCTAAAATATTACTATAAGATATCATACTTAAAATGTGAGCTGTTGCACCACCATAAAATTACATGAACTATTTACTAAACCCAATCTTAACTACATCTGCCCTACAAAAACTTCTGTCAAAATTTGGAGATTATGATTTTGGGAATGTGTTTAATACATGGAAAACCTTAATTCAATTTCGAAGTTTTTTGGTCGTAAAAGTAAATTTATAAATGTGAGGGAATTTTTCATGAAATATGAAAAAATCGATAAAATCAATAATTGAGTTGCATTAACTTGAGTTCCAAAACATTCCCCCTGAAGACTACTGAGAAGGTCCTTTAATTGATTACTTCAATCCATTACTTAACCATGTCTGCATTTTATTGAAATAAAGTAGGTATATAAATGCTAAAGTCATTCACATGATGATATGTGTGAACATCTTTTTCTGATTGTCAACTTACCACCTTAGATATTAGGTGTCCATGTGATACTTTGTTTGAATAATATCTGCATATTGTTAGATAACGATGGAAAACTTGAATATTTCAGACCCTGGGATGCTAGTTGGACAAGAGTTTGGAAGCCTTCCCTCATAAAATGCAAAACTATTATTGAGATCCGTTAACAACTGGCATATAAATTTCATATTCAACATTGCTCCTACCATATAACATGTAAATTTATAAGATTACTCGCACTACCTACCATGCTTTTAGAATATTTTCATTATTTTATGTGTCGCATAATGTATGATACGATCCCATATATATGCTAACTTCAGCTTTTGAATCTGTTTGCGACCCAATCATATGTAAGACTCTTTGAAAAACAAGACTAAATTAGCTTTTTATAGACTTAAACTGGTCAAAATTCTGAAAAAATATACCGGCGAACGGCCGGTTACAGTCGGTTGAGAAAAGGCTTGGCCGGTTCAGTCTGGTCAGCAAAAATACTGACAAATTCCAACTCTGGGATGAAGACTATAATTTTGACATGCACTATGCACAAGATTTTAATCTGTATCCAATTACTTTAGTTCCATCCAAATACCTTTAAGATGGATAGATATAGTAAGAAGTATCAATTACAACAGTTTTGAGCCAATAAGCTCTGAGAAAATTTGAATATAAAATTACGACTTCCAAAGATATTACAATGGTTTTCGTCTTAATGATTCCACAGCTTTTGCAAACAAATGGAAAATACTTAAAAATAAATTATTCAGTAAAACAGTTAATAATATATTGTATGTAAGAAAAAAGTTACTGTTTTAATTCAAATAATAATAAAGTGATTTGTGCATCTGTCAATATTGATTTATGGCGACGGCTTGACTTGTCTATCTGTCCTTATATGATTTCTAGGTTAGTATCGTATATTAACTGCAAACGAATGTCCAGGAACTTAACACCATTATTTGCAAAGCAAACATATTTTTTACACTTAAACATTTTGTTGAATTTAGCACCAAATTGAAAGTTTTGTTAAATTTATCACAGTAAATTCATGTGTTAGCCAAATAACCCACAATTGGAAAAACTCTCTTTTCGTTATATTTGATTTAAGGGGCATCGATGTTTTGTGTTAAGCATGCAAAGAAAATGAGGAGATTTAAAATTTTTTTAGGACCCTACTACTCAAAGTTTTCAATTGGTTTGTTTTGGTCCGAAAAAAATATAGCTGATGTTCAATTTACCAAGCCCCACATTTGGCCCCAAATACAACAGTTCTTCCGTGCTTACCGCAAAAACTTTTTATGTCTTACCTTCATCTATTAGACATTAAATTCAATTAATTGAACTTAACTGGATCTAAGGGGTATGTGGAGACTTACTAATAAAACTAATATGTAGTAATACGCAGAGTAGCTTCCTGATTGCTATCTTTTAGGATCTCGATGCGAGTAATGAATCTGTGGAACTGAGTCACCTGCCTAAATACCTAATTGACATCTAGCTAATTGAGAATAGACTGCTGTCAATAGAAAACGATCTTGAAAATAGTGTACAGGTAAAATACTTACATGAATAATTTCATCATGTATGCAAGGAATGGAAGAAGCAGAATGCAGAGTATAAGATACAAGTAATCATAATTCGCTGGGTTCGGATCTAAATCATATAAGTTAGATATGCAATAATGTTATAGAACACTTAGAAAAGTAAACACATGCTATACGTTGGATCCATATTCACATTTCACTATTTTTACCCATAAGTACTATTGAGGGAATTTAGTTTATCGTATCATATCCTGTCCTAGATTGATAATTTTATAAAGGTGCTAGTATGCTAATATGCTAGTATTTTACATTGGACATAAAAGATGACATTTTCACGTCATGTATAATTTTGTTACTAAAGAATAAAATATATACAGTTTGAATTCGCCATACATTTATTGTTGCCAAATATTCATGCAGTTTTTGTAGTTTTATCTCAATCTTCGTAAAATTACACAATCATAGCAGAAGCAAGGAAGTTTAATAAAAGAGGGCCTGCATTAAGGATTTGCTACCTATTATTGGTTACAGTATATTTCCAATATGATCTTGGTTAAATGTGTCAAATGATAAGAATAAATATTTCAATCTTTTTATATCATCCACAAAGCACATAGTCGGCTTTTAATACTTTTGACGAATTCCAAATGCTGAAGCCAGATGCTCTTGCATTCGTTTTGGATCTTCATCAAGCAAGGATTTCAATTCATCGCATGGTCGTAAACATCACCTACGTGTTGCATATAAAATACTGCTTTTACTTTTAAATGATTATTCAGGATTAATGAATATCTCATATTTTCAAATGTCACCATTTCAAATATACAGCTATCTCTTAAATGTATAATTCATGTTTATAATGCAATCCTTTTTATTGCATACGAATACATCAATTTATTTATCAAAGAGAGAGAGAGAGATAAAAATGATGTCTATAATGGATTTTAATACATTTCCAAAATTCAATATTGTCAGATAAATTTGCATTTGTGTTCCGATATACCGATTTTTGTTAAATAATATACTATTCTAATTGGAGTTTTCTACCCTTATATTATTCTCACCTAATTAACATTTTGCTGAGAGGTATATGAGAGTTTCTTCATGTGCAGTAATAGCTCATTAAAGGGACCCAAGTTCATTCCAGTGGTTTAACCAGAAAAAAATTATGGGGTGGTGAAATATTTGACGAGTTCAAGAGAGCTACAAAGTGCTTGTCTTAAGACACCGCCACCTGATATATATATATATATANNNAAAATTAAAATATTCTTTTTGTGGAGGAAATTTTTAAGGGCCTTTCACTTTTTTTCTTAAATGCAAGTCATTAGGCTTGGTTTTTCCTTTTAACGTTTTTTACTTCTTTTGTATATGTATATAGGTAAATATATATATATATATATTCTTAAAAGTATAATTTTGGAAAGCATTGAATCGAAGCCACATGTAATATATGTCAACAAATCGTCTAGGAAATTTTAATATTTTGTGTAAATTTTTATGTATCATCTAAATCATGATGCGGTGCATTATTATTGTCGCTACAACCATAGCTTCACATCGCATGCAATCAATCAAAATAACAGCGTTTTTAATGATTTGCACATTTTTCTATTCTAATTACAAGTATGTGCATTTCATAATTATAATCATAACCGTATTAATATCCAAAATATTCTATTGTGCTTCCAAAGATACAATTGTAAAGGCTATCTATAAAATGCTTGATTCATTATATTCTGCAAACATACAAATAATTAAAAGAGAAAATTTATGTAAATATTTATGCAGCGAATATGCGAGAAGGTCATCAAATCTATTTGAAGCTGTGCTTAAAAATTCATAGCTATATCATTTTTCAACTTGTAAGTAGAATTCAGAAAAAATTGAAGATTGATTTCAAAACGTTTACTTATATAGTTTATATCAGGTACCTGAAACCTGAGTGCAAATTTTTTTATTTTTTATTAAAACGATATTTTGAATGAAAGAAAATTACAGGTATCTTATTCTGAAAATTGAAAACTTATTTTATTACTAAATCTGAAATAACATTGTTAAATTTCGGAATTTTTTCGCAATTTGCAAATGTTTCTAACAGGCTTCATTTTATTTATCTAAAGACAACATCAAGTGCAAGATCATTACTCGTTTTTCTAGAACAACTCATAATTGAATTATGTGAGGAAGAATAAATCAAGAGGAAAAAAAAATTTTACACTCACACATAATTAAGGCAAGCAAATATATTTTGCACTTAATACAACAGATTACACACACATATATATATATATATATATATATATATATATGCCTATAGACACAAAAACTCATAAGTGTTGATATCATTTTCTACAAATTTTATTATATTTTTAACTTCGAAATCCAAACGTTGAAAATTTATGAGTAACCACGGCCCCTTTCGCTCCCCTACTTACACCTATGTATTCTTCTTAATTAGTGAGTTTTCACTTCGAAATACTTATATTTGTTCTTAAAATTCAAGCGATACATTTCTATATTTTATGAAATTTTATGATTAACTTGTATTTGAATTTATTTTTATGATATGTCTTCCAATACAATTACCGTAGATCTAACATTTTTTGGTTGCTTCACTTCTTCATTTTTTAATTAACTATTTTTTCAGAATTTTTAATTGATTTACACTGTAATTATTGTAAATATATATGTTATGATGTGTACGATGCGATGATACTTAGCTTTAAAACAAAAGGCTAATTGGTTTCGCACTTGTCTCTAAGAGAATTCTTAGTGTTAATAAATTTTTCAATAAAGAAAATATATATATGCTGTTTACATTGTGAACAGTTGGCTAATATAAGTGAATTTTATTGTTTCCTCATATTTGGCTCGTCTGTAATTTTTGCAAGAAAAGCAATATATGAATTTTTAAAATATATTTGCGATTCCTTCAAATCTGCCCATATTTCATTTTCGGCGAGACAGACTCATTAATTAAGCAGATATTTTAGTCAACAGACTATAACTACGTTCGAAAATACCAAAACAAAACGACATCCGCATTTCCGCGTATCAGAATTGGGACGGATGTCAAAAAAACACTGATATCTTATCTATTTGTCATCCCCTATTATTTTGGCGACAGGCTTAAAACTTAGTGATAAATTGATGCATTGAAACAGTGTCTAGACAAAAAATTTTTTTGTTTGCACTAACAGCATAATTAAATTTACACAAAGTTTCTACGAATCTATAAAATTGGATTATCCAAGTTTTGGACCAATTAATTCAAGATAAAACTTTCAAAAAACATATATTGAAATATTATTAAATAACTTAAACAATCATTTCTTCATAATTATTTTAATCAAAATATCAATGGAAAATTTTGCAAATATGCATGCAATGGATTATTAATTATAATCGTTTATAGTTAAATGCTAAAGACGTTCAAATTGCTCAGTGGTTACATTAAGCTAAACGAATTTGAAACTGCTTACATTGGAATTTTTAGAAATCCAACAAAATTTATTTTAATTTTTCACGGGAAAACTGTAATAAGGTAACATGAAAATTTTCTCCTTAAAATTTGCAGATGAGCTGGAACTTGATAATTGTTGTATACAATTTTCATAATGAGTTTTACGAGATGAGAAAAGCTATTACATTGAATGGTATATATGGTAATATAAGAACTTCAGCTACAAAAAAAATCAGAGCAATA
The DNA here is from genome assembly GCA_900660155.1 of Hofstenia miamia. Classification (NCBI taxonomy): domain Eukaryota; kingdom Metazoa; phylum Xenacoelomorpha; order Acoela; family Hofsteniidae; genus Hofstenia; species Hofstenia miamia. The sequence continues at coordinate 259,865 of CABFPE010000302.1, forward strand.
AACAAAAATATTAAAAACTGCTTCAGATAGAACTTAAAATAGTTTTCAAAATCTTCTCCACACATAGCAGCTATGATTGGAATATTGTATTTTGAGATTCGAAAATTGAATTCCCCAATTACATGATTGCTGCAAAAATTTTCATATTGTTATTTTATGTCAAAACGCGAAATGTATATCAAGACGAGGTGCGTAACTTGCCCTTATAATGTATCTTAGCGACAATAAATCACGCAATTCTTCTATTGCGTAGAATTTTTAAATAAATACGACTTAAACTAGGATTAATTGCAGTTTAAGCATGTGCTAGCAGGCAATCAATTTGCAAGAGGTGATTTTACGTATCTTCAGAAAATATTAAACGTTTTGTTATTGTATTTTACAAATTTTTAGTAAATTTACTACTTCTTGAAGAAATGATCACTAATATTTTATGCGAAATCGTTTTACAGATCATTAATTTCAGCATAAAGTAAAATTTGAAGAATTTTGGAAAAAAAATTAATTGATTTTAGAAATTGCGTTTACACTATCAGAACAGACTTATATTGCTACCTGAGTATATATTTAACGTATGTTTCGTTTATGACGTAATTTGTAGTATCTCAATTAAATGTTAAGTATGCTCACTTTGAACTATGTAGTCAAATTTCTATTGAATAGCTTTCCCTCAAGTGGTTGCTTAATTTTGAATTTAAATTATCTTATTTTAATTGACTGTTTTTCATTGGTTTTATAGTAAAAAACTTGACAGGTTTCTCACTTGACGAGTTTTTACTCCCGTTGAGAACTGTATTGAAAACGAAGGCATAATTGATTAATAAAATTAAGTGGTTCTTTGGATAATTGTCTTAGTTTGTGCATAAGATGGAACTATGGAGTAATGAACTGTTTTTGTGGATTGACACCAACAAGTTTTCTATTGCGCAAGATATACATGCTGTTTAAACACCTGACCTGGAGCATGAAATATTTGAGATCTTAAGTAGGGGAATTATAAAAGCAAAAATTGATTTTGATTTTCTCAAATTTGTTATATTTAAACCGCTTTAAGGCCAAGAAAGTTTTCATCACGAATTTTAGACTAGATGTCAAATTGCTGTGATTACGTGTTAGCAGAGGTGCGTTTAGAATTTCTAAAATAGGGGAGGGGGGCTGACACCCATTTTTACAGAAAAAATTGTAAACAACATGTTTTTTCAACAAAAGTATATTTACACAAAGTGCAATCGTCTGTTTGTAAATCGATTGAATTAAAGTGAAATAATTTCAATTTTAAGGATAAGATAACATTTTAATTAATTGTTCACAGCTGGCTCCAAAAGGGGGAGGTCGCTCCCCCCTTAAACGTGCCATTGCGTGTTACTGATTTGTTTGCACACAAAAACATACTTCGAATCAAATTTTAACCGATTATGGTGCACAAATAGCGTTACCTGCTTTTAAATTATGTGATGCAATTAACTCAACGATTTACACAACACACAAATGTATTTACTAATAACCACTTAAAAATAATTTAAACTGTCAGTTAAATTTCCTCTTAAATTTAAAAACATGTAGTAAATTCATTCAATTAAGTTAACAACAAAATTTAAAATAATGGAATCAGGGATCGTTAGATTTTAATCGCGATTAATCGTATGAAAAAAATTTTGGCGATAGATTAATCGTAATCGCTGCTGCCAGGCGATTAATAATCGCGATTAATCGTCGATTAATCTACTTCTGATTAAAAATATTCAAAATACAATATATCAATTGAAAGATATTCAAAATAGAAAATATCAACTATTATTGTTATTTGAGATTATTTCCTGAAGTCATTTACTCCACATGTGCTTGTTAGGGTAAAGAAATATTTTGATCTCTAAGTTGAGGGGTAATAAACAATTTCGGTAATCAGATTCAGGAAGTTATATCCGAATTAAAGCGTAGAAGCAACTATCAGATTCGCTCTTTGAGCAAGCTCCTAGATTACAGAAAATTTGGGCGTGGATGTTACAACATTGAGAGTAGTACATCATCAAACATACAGTCAGAATACTCCCGCAGAAACACCAAAAAAGTTCTGCAAACGCACCATTCTAATTCCTTATTTGGATTATTTTATCTCAGACTTGGAGCTAATGTTTGGGCAGCAATCATGTCAGGCCATAAAACTTTTGCATCTTGTATGCGAAAATGTGTCTGAAGCTTCTGTCGACGACATAATTGCAGGCCTGAAAGTTGTCACTGCATTGTACAAGAAGGATCTTCCTCTACCAGGATAGCTAAGTGAAGAGATTATCCGCTGGAAGAACCTTTGTAACAAGATGGAAGTTCCGAAAGCGAGAACACTGCAAGCTTCCATATTGAAATGCGATAAGCAGGCTCTTCCGAATGTACACACACTCTTACGCATCGGGTGCACTCTTCCAGTGACATCGTGTGAATGTGAGCGCTGTGCATCTGCACTTCGCCGTCTATCAAATTACATGAGAGCAAATATGAGTGACGATAGATTGGGCGCTCTTACCCTTATGCATGTACATAGTGATAAGGTCGGCCATTGGATAAAAAGAAAATCACTCAACTTTTTATGCCTTCTTTGATCATCTGACTTTTCTCAGCACTTTTTTATTGTAATAAAAATTTAAAGGCTATGGTCAATTTATCAGTTTTGTTTTGAGGCTACCTTTTTAAATATTTTTTCATATTTAAGTAAAGCTATAGCAAGTTATAGGGGCTTGTATAATAATGGAGGAAAGTTTTTCAAAACAATTCAATGTAAATAAATTGGCGTCTTTCACAAAAAATTCTGACTACGGGCCTGAGATCGAGCATAGCCAGCTTTGCTGAACAGTCTCTCAACCAGATTAGAAGTTGGCGTGATAAAATCTAGAATTCTTATACATAGAATTAGCCGACATCCGACGCTTCTTAAGTATGTTAGATGCCTAATCATCACGCTCTTCTATGCCCGGTGTTAAGGTTTTCTTTTGTAAAACACATGACACAAGAATAGTGGCCATAGATAAGATCAATCCGAAAATGACAACACGTAACTGAATGGATAAGCATCAACTTAATTGGAATAATCTAGATTAATCGAGCACGCTGTTTACGATTAATCTAATCTACTTGACCAGCACGATAGATTAATACATCCGATTAATCTCGATTAATCGCGTTGACGATTAATCATGTTCGATCCCTGAATGGAATGAATGGTTATATAAATCAAGTCTCAGTTTTTCATGTATAGTCCACGACAAAGTGTTCTTACCCAGGCTAAATGCGATTTGGACCAAATTTTGAGATTACTGTTTCCATAAACTTATTTCTGATATTGAATTAAGTTCATAGGCTTCCTTCCGTACTGGGTCAGGGAGATAAAAATAATTCAAATTACATTTTTTAAATGAATATTAACATAAATGGAGATTGAAAATTTCTATTTGTATGATTAGAACAATAGTTAAGCAAAAATTTAAATTAAAAGTAAATGTTATAATAAGCATATACATATAAAAGTTACAGATTTTACCGGTTGGTGCGGACCAGTCACTAAGATGTGACTATCTAGTAGACACAGTAGACTTGTTAGTTGCCACCATGTGAAAACCTCAGAATATTTTAAGGCTTATAGCAAAATATGTCCACACTCAACAATTACTATGTGTACACAATTTCTTAGCAATTTCAAATCCAAAAGTAACCCTCGTTTGAATGCTTTGTCAGTTATTACCTAATTAAATGCAACCGTAATTTTAAAAGTTGTTTAAACATTATTGATGTTCTAAAACTTTTACTAAGCAATCATTAAGTTAACACTCTTAACACTAGAACTACCATTAATTCTTTGAGATTCATTTTACATGTAGCATTTCAATTAAAAAATTATGTAACAGAATTAAAAAAATTTTACTTATGGAAATTCAAATAGATTATTGATATTTTTGGAGGTGTATATACCTGCTGTTGTTTTTAATGAATGCATACGCAAGTAAACAAAAGTTTAATTTGAGTCAATTTTGACACATTTGGTACTTCTAGTGTTAAAACCATTTGTATACATGTGTCGAAATGTCCCTAACAACCCATGTTCACTAAAAGTATACATTTTTATCCAATTAAATATTTTCTTATACATTGGAATGATATGAATTTAAAATTTATATTCAATGTTGATTTATAACTCAATGTTGATAGTGTTTATTTGCAACTGTGTAAAGAATATAGTTATAAATTAATTTCAAAATAATATATTCTGATTTTTGAATGTTAAAATTCGCCATGAAAATTCTGAGAGATAATTATTGTTTTTCTAGTGGTTTGGAATTCCTAACAGAGTTGGATCGGGAACAGCTGGTTTATATGGAAATGTTTATTATTTCCCAATATTTGATGTATTTGTTATTCTCTGTTAAAGCAATAAAACCAAATTTCTAAGAAGATTATAAAATATATTTGAGCTGAATTCAGATTGGTGACGTTTGACTTTCACTTGAACAAACAGAAATGGCGGAAGGGAAGTCTTACGAAAGATTATTTTTCTGTAGACAATGAACAATATTATGCAGTCTAATTTTAGATTTATAAAATTTATTTAGAAAATAGACTAATATAATTAAAAATGTATTTTTAGTTGCATTTTCTATTAAATTATTTTAGACAAATAAAGAAAGCGTACGTATACCAGAATCAGAGATGAACATGGCCCGATGTATTTGTTATATTATGTCGAAAAAATGGGCGGAAATTTCAAAAATATCTTGATATTACGCAAAAGTGTACGCTAATCAAGCCAAATACAGTGCTGAAAACTATTTTTATATTAGTATTATGTTTTTCTAGAACTAATAAATATTCCTCCTTTCAGTATAAAAATTTTCCAACTTTGAAAAAAAAACCGAAAAATTCAAGAAATTTGTTTGGCAAGAATAATAAAAGGAGCCTAAGATGTCCAGAATTGGCGGGACAAAGGTTAATTGGGCTCGACCGGGTTTGTCCAGTCCATGTCCATTGCTGAACAGGGTGTCCAATCGAAATACACCGAGTACTAGAGAGTTGTAAAAACGTTGAGTTATTGATAATGTATTGACGATGCATGCAAACACGCAAAAACTATTTTGATGTTTTTAGAAATTCAGAAGTTCTAGATATAGGTTGAAGGTATAAACATTGTAGGACCAAATAAAGTTTAGATAATCTTGATTTCACTGAAATTATTGTAGAAATTCCGAAAACATTTCTATTTATTTTAAAAATATTTTAAAATATTTTGAAATATATTTAATTTCTGTGGTTGAGCGGTATATATCTTTAATATCAAATGATAATTCAAACAGAATACAATATTTAGACAGAAGGAACTATGCTTACATTTCCAATATTAAAAAATTATCTTTAATTTATTAAATGAAGTAAGCATTCATCGAATTTCCTCTTAATATATATTAAAATCTTTCTTCCATTTTATATATATACATATATATATATATATATATATATATATATATATATTTGTTTTTTGTAGAGGCATTTTAGAAATATTTTTAGATTATTCAAAATTATCTATAGTGTTAATTTATAATGAAAAACTAGATTTTTAAAAAAAGACTCTAAATCGAATATCCGTAAAATAAAGAAATCTAAAAATAGATATTTTAATTAAATAAAATACAATTAATATGTCCTATATCTAAAATATATTTCCTGGTGTGCTGAAAATAATTTGAAAATACACTTAAATATAAGAAAATTAAAATATTCTTTTTGTGGAGGAAATTTTTAAGGGCCTTTCACTTTTTTTCTTAAATGCAAGTCATTAGGCTTGGTTTTTCCTTTTAACGTTTTTTACTTCTTTTGTATATGTATATATATATATATATATATATATATATTCTTAAAAGTATAATTTTGGAAAGCATTGAATCGAAGCCACATGTAATATATGTCAACAAATCGTCTAGGAAATTTTAATATTTTGTGTAAATTTTTATGTATCATCTAAATCATGATGCGGTGCATTATTATTGTCGCTACAACCATAGCTTCACATCGCATGCAATCAATCAAAATAACAGCGTTTTTAATGATTTGCACATTTTTCTATTCTAATTACAAGTATGTGCATTTCATAATTATAATCATAACCGTATTAATATCCAAAATATTCTATTGTGCTTCCAAAGATACAATTGTAAAGGCTATCTATAAAATGCTTGATTCATTATATTCTGCAAACATACAAATAATTAAAAGAGAAAATTTATGTAAATATTTATGCAGCGAATATGCGAGAAGGTCATCAAATCTATTTGAAGCTGTGCTTAAAAATTCATAGCTATATCATTTTTCAACTTGTAAGTAGAATTCAGAAAAAATTGAAGATTGATTTCAAAACGTTTACTTATATAGTTTATATCAGGTACCTGAAACCTGAGTGCAAATTTTTTTATTTTTTATTAAAACGATATTTTGAATGAAAGAAAATTACAGGTATCTTATTCTGAAAATTGAAAACTTATTTTATTACTAAATCTGAAATAACATTGTTAAATTTCGGAATTTTTTCGCAATTTGCAAATGTTTCTAACAGGCTTCATTTTATTTATCTAAAGACAACATCAAGTGCAAGATCATTACTCGCTGTTCTAGAACTACTCATACTTGAATTATGTGAGGGAGAATAAATCGAGAGGAAAAAAATATTTTACACTCACACATATTAAAGTAAGACAAAATAATTTAAACCTAATAAAATTGATTATAAAAAAAAATATTTATATATATATATATATATATATATATATATTTATA
>CABFPE010000302.1:274672-287269 GCA_900660155.1 Hofstenia miamia
GGTTCACAGCAAAAATATTTTGCGTACACACTTCCAACTTTGCGCGCAACTTTTCGGGTTATTATAAAGTTCACAGCAAAAATATTTGCGTACACACTTACAACTTTGCGCACAACTTTTTAGTTGAATTATATGTATTACCATTTTTATTAATTAAATCTACAGTAAATTACACTACAACCAATACAATGAAGCAGTCTGAAGGAAAAAGACATAGTTTTGAAACCACCTTATGCAATTTAAATCAGTCATGTAAATAATAATGCGCGGGTAAATTGTTTCTGTCACAATGAATTGAGCTATAGCAACATGCCTAATTGCAGTTTATGTCAATAGAGAACAAAATCGTAAGTTCCGCCGCACACTTCCGTTAAGGCTTAAGTTAAGGTTACCTTAATGGCAGTGTGCGACGGGATTAGTAGTTTGTTACAAAATTTAAGTTGTGCACATCTCAGAAATAGATTATTGAGTTAAAAGTTCACAACAAAGTTGGAATCGCGTACACACAACTTTTCTTGTGCGCCTCATTAAATCACGAAAGGTTGCGCGCAAAAGTAGAACCAATTTAACTTCTGAAATTAGGTTGCGCGCAAAGTTGGAATCGCGTACACACTTACAACTTTTCTTGTGCGCCTCATTAAATCAAGATAGGTTGCGCGCAAAGTTGTAAGTGTGCACGCTACTTATAACACCGTACTAGTATAAAAATTAAATTGACGTCAACTTCAAAGAAAACAATAACAAGATTATTGATGAAACCACAACTGCATGATATCAAATTGTGATATACATCCCTTGTTTATATAAACAAATTGCATTTATATAAAGAAATTTCTAGCAAAAGTGCTTGACTAGCAAATTAAGCCCTGTTTACACGAAAAATTTTCCTTTATGACTTCCCCTTATGTAAGGGAAAACTTATCGTTTATACTCAAATTAGCCCGAGGTAATTGCTTGTAAGGGAATCTTACGACCTCAGAAAATGTTGGTAAATTTCTCGGTTAAGAATACACATTGAAGTCATAAGGGAAAACCAGATCCTAGAGAAGAAAGATTACCGGGAGGGCAGGAACCCCCAATAATTGTTCTTCTTTTAAATTTTCCTTTTTTAAATTTAAGAAACTTAAGCTTTGTATAGGAAAAACCTCAGTTCAGCCCCTCCAGTATTAATAATGCTCCTCAGCTTCCGGGGAAAACTTATCGTATACCTGCCAGATGTAACTAAAACAAATTCTGAACGGGTATAGCAATTAAGTGCTACTTATGAAAACCCACCCGAATAGTCGAAATGTGTAACTGCGACCTAAGTCAGAGCATGGCCTACTAAACAGTAGGGTATGGTCAGAGTTACACAATTCTTGAAGTAGCTGAATGAAGCAGATTCCACACTTGTTTTAAATCGAATTGAAGTACTATGACACTCTTGCATAATGGATACTTAAGTCTCTTACACTCAAATGATGCAAAAGCTGGAAAATGAACTAATCGAGTTCAGCTCGATTTTCAATAACTATAATTTTGACATAAGAGTGACACTGTTGTTCAGCTGTCAACTCACTGATAGATGTAATTCGCATGTAGAATTTGTCAATAATACTTTTTTGTTGCGAGGAAGATCTCTTGGGAACTTTTTTCAACTCCAATGCAATAAATTTAGTTGATTAAGTAATTTGCTTTATTCTTGAATTAAAGGCAATTGCTAAGTAAAACTATATATATATATATATATATATATATATTAAAAACTGTGCTGATTTCACAATATGTATATATATATAGTCATATTTAATCAGCGAATTTGTTTTACAAATCTTTATCTTCATAAGATAATACTGAATTTCTTGTTTTGGAAACCAATAAGATAACACTGCACTATGTTAATTTTAATAAAATTACACTGATTAGTCTGCATTATACTTTTTCTCAATAAGATTAGAATGTTTCTTAGGTTAACTGGGTCGCCGGGTTGGCAGATCAGCCGGGTGTCCAATGTCAATTTTTCTACTTAAGGATTCTATTTCTACTGGATCAACGGGTCATATTTATATAAGCAAATGATTGAAATAAATTACGCAAAGTGGCTCATCTAAAATCATTGAATTACCCAGGAGGCATGCCTGCGCTAAATAGTGATAATGGTGTCAGAAGTTTTTTTATGTCGATTTTTTTTCTGTGTCTACGAATTCGCTTCTCGTATTTTGAATTAGAATCCAAATATTCATGCAATGTATTTGCAAAGCCGAATAGTAGGTAATGACTTCCGTAGCAAAAACATGTGCTATTACTAGTTACAGAGAAAAACGGCTTTGAAATATAAAAATATTTAGCTGTTTATTCTACTCAGACTTGTCAACGAGTCGAGCTTTTAACCAACCGAGCCGAGATTGAGCACAGTATTTGATATATAACGAGCCCAAAACGAGGCTATTTTAGGCAAAGCAAGTTTATAGTTCTGCTTGTTAATTTGATTTTGGAGATTTTTCTTATTTTTTGCAGTCAGTATGCTTTTCCTATAATCATATTTAAGAAATGTTTATTAAATAATAGGAAGAGCTATGTAAAAAAATTCTTTGAGGACAATATTTCACACAAAGTATTGGCATCCAAAAGAAAGTTTCAGTATCGCACCAGAATTTACTATTTCTGCCACTGTACTGGACCAAGGTTCGATTTGGAATCCAACATAGATTTTTATTCGCATTTGATTTCGTTGATTTTTAAGTCCCAATTTTGTAATAGGTCAATATTAAATTAATAATACGTCTTCAAAATTCGATTTAAATAAAATTTTTTTCCAGAAATAGAATGGGGCTAAATTATTAAATTTAACTAATATTTGCAAATAGAAAAATCTTTCAAATTCGGATATTTTACAGGCGCGTACCTAGCAATTTATAAGGGGGTCGGAATTTTCTGAAAAGGGCATTTCTATTCTTTTTTTACAAAAAATGAAAAAGTTATTTTTCTAGTGATGTGTATATTAAGAATCATGGTTCAGTAATGTAATACATATAATATAAAATATGAAAATTTTATAACACCACGCACATGGAATAACAAATATATGTAACTTTAATTTCAAAAAGGGCAGGTCATCTAAAAAGGGGGGTCGTTCGCACCCAACGACCCCCCCTAGGTACGCGCCTGTTTTAAAATGATCATTTGAACATAAAAAGCATTCCGATAGTTTTTTATTTCACATCGTAAATTGCGAGGAGAAACTTTTGAATATCAGTGACAATCAGCGTGATGTGTTTTTCAATGTCTATGCAAGTATACTTTTCCTAAAGCCCTGCAAGCAGCGTTCTAAATTTCTTAATAAAATTTAGCAATCACTTTTCACCTTGTTATTTAAAAGCTCCTTAGATGGCACAAGGTGTCTGATTGGACGTTCAAGACTTCCTAAACTGCTTAATATTTTCTAATCGAATTCACGTATTACTATAAAATACATAATTTACTATGCTTTACTTTAGTTAACAGATGGGCAACGCATTCCTCCAGAAATATTAATTTAACTGCATATAAACTCTGCGTCGAATTCGTAGAAACTGTTTGCTTATGAATATCACACGATATATTTTGTCATTAAACAATATTCCGCACATAATCTTATAAAATAATATATTTCTTATCTTCGCTTTATAATTATTACGTTTAAACGCACATTTTCGAAATTTGTCAAATTCTATAAACTATTATTGACGAAAATAATCCGTTATTATAATTTATTATAATTAATGTTTATGGGTTAAGGAAGCATTTGTCACAGTCAATTAATAAATATACGCATTGGATTTCAAGCATAGATATATAAATATTATAGCAGGACATGCGAAACCAAATGATTGTATATTACGAAATTATACATAGACATATTCTTCGCCCCATGCAGCACTAGTTTAGTGAAAACGATTGATAAAGCTATTAAAATTTCACATGTTTTAGTAGAAAATAAACATCTCTAATCACTAATTTCAAATTGGAATTCGGATATTCCAATTCACAGTCAAACATCGAGCAATTGATAAGAGAAGAAGTTTTTGAAGGAAAGGACGGTAATGATACTGCAGACGAATGCAAATGACTTACAAAAAAATTGCCTTAAAACTCACATTTATTTATTGATTAAGAAACCCATTAGCAAGTATATATATATATATATTTCTCACTGAGAAGCTCGATTTTTGTGAATACCTTCAAATTTTTACTATTGCTAATGTAATTAACCTCAGATAATTTGCTGTCTGAAGAAAAATTTTCTGAACACAGTGCATGGGTGCAGTGCCCAAAGACGTGCCCAATTAAAAACACAATCGAAAAAAGAGCCAGCTTTTAATCTTGTGATATTTTCAAATTTAAAATATATATGTATATATTTTTTTTGATTCGTGAGGTATACGCGTTTAATTTTTTTTGCGAACCATTACATATTTTGAAAAAAATCCAAGAAAAATTGAATACAATACTAAATTAAAATTTTAGCAATTATTGAAGTTCATAAGATGTGGATGATTTTTAAATTTGAAATTTGGTGTCCATTTTCTACTAATAATCGGAATTTATAACAGGTGTGCTCACAGGTTATTAAAAATAGCATTTTGTGTCTTATCTAGTGTGTTCGAGCTTCTTGGCTGGCCACAGCCGACCGCCATTTTGTATGTGTAGCCACGATGCTAACGTAATTGCTGAAGCTGTTCATGCCGTAAAAGTTTTATTGCATATAATATTCACCACATTTCTCATAATTTATCTCGACTTACACTCACCTTGAAACAAACTTATTATTGATTGCAAAAAGCTTCCAAATATTAAATTCACGGCCGCCAAAAATCGTGATTTATAAATGAAACAATGGCCGTTCGTGGCCGGAAGGGTTCAGAGCGTAGCCGGGTAGTTAGCCGCGGCAAAATACTAATCTTATCCCGTTAAATTACTTGGGTTATAGCAGTTAAAATATAAATTAGGAGTTTGTTCCAAAATATTCAATTATGTCAGGGTTCGGTACATCAATTAACTCTGATTAAACATTTATAGTTATTCATTTCTAAATATAGAATTTGATTTTGGAGTATATTGCATTTGTGCATGTATACATGAAATAAAGGTCTACCGCTAAGTCAGGGATATATATTAATTCTAAGGTTTATGTTATGTTGGGATTCAGTATATTGAAAAAATTTAGTAAAATATTTTTAGAAAAATATTATTTTATTAAGCAATTTAATATTTATTGTACAAAATTTAGTTCTACGTTACGAATGCAATCAAGAAGATTACAAAAATTCGGCGTTAAGCCTAAAACAACCCCATAACAATCGAGAACGACCTGATAACACAAGATTCTAGCAATTCAAAATAATGAATATTCCAAATAGAATGATGAATAAAGAGTCATTTTCTAAAAGTGGAGAGAATTTTCATTGTATATCAATGTGTACATCAGCATTGCCAATACACACAAATTTATCCTTTTCCCCGAGGTACGAAAAAGCATTTGATTAGAAAAAACTTCATAAACTTTTAAAACTGCATTTAAATATGATATATGCAATTAACTGGGAGGGGGACATCATTTATGGATCAAATGAGTGATTAAAAGAGGGAGGCAAGCCCCTTGAAATTTTTGAAACTTGAAAAAATATACCCTAAAAATACATTTCACCACATAAGTTTCTAAATTATTATATTTTTAGCCAATTAAAATCAATTTTGAAAACCACCATGTCTCTCTCCCTTAGGCCACGGTTAGACTAGTGATTGGTTCAAAAGTGATCTATCACATTTGAAATAATTGCAGATCTAACCACCCGAGATAATTAGCGATGTGACGATCACAAGGAAATCGAACGCGCACGGTTTCTTTGTGATCGTCACATCGCTAATTATATCGGGTGGTTAGATATGCGATTTAATCAAAACGTGACAGATCATTTTTGAACCAATCACTAGTCTAACCGTGGCCTTACGTAACCACTGTTGCACAGTTTTCATATCAATGGTAAGCAGCAATCGTTAGATTTTAATCGCGATTAATCGTATGAAAAAAATTTTGTCGATAGATTAATCGTAATCGCTGCTGCCAGGAGATTAATAATCGCGATTAATCGTAGATTAATCTACTTCTGATTAAAAATATTTAAAATATAATATATCAATTGAAAGATATTCAAAATAGAAAATATCAACTATTATTGTTATTTGAGATTATTTCCTGAAGTCATTTTACTCCACATGTGCTTGTTAGGGTAAATAAATATTTGAATCTCTAAGTCGAGGGGTAATAAACGATTTTGGAAATCAGATAGAGCATAACCAGCTTTGCTGAACAGTCTCTCAACCTGATTAGAAGTAGGCTTGATAAAATCGAGGATCCTTATATATAGAATTAGGCGACATCCGGCGCTTCCTAAGTATGTTAGATGCCTAATCATCACGCTCTTCTTCTATATCCGGTGTTAAGGTTTTCTTTTGTAAAACACATGACACAAGAATAGTGGCCATAGATAAGATATCAAACCGAAAATGACAACACGTAAATGAATGCATAAGCATCAATTTAATTAGAATAATCTTGATTAATTGAGCACGATGTTTACGATTAATCTACTTGACCAGCACGATAGATTAATTCTTCCGATTAATCTCGATTAATCGTGTTTACGATTAATCATGTTGGATCCCTGATGGTAAGTGAAAAATAATCAACTAAGGAAAAATGCAATAAAGATAATTGTATGCCTTATTATTTTCTCTGAGAGCTAATATTGAATGAAAATTTATTATGAAAAAATTACCTGGAATAATGTAGACCTCCATGTAGTGGCCACGTTGCACAGCCATCGAAAGTTGACTAAATTATGCATTGAATTGTTATACACATTTGGAGAAACTACATGTCTTTTTCTAAAAGCACGGGACGCGCGAATGCTGAAAGGTCGTCTTTCTGCTCCTCTGCCTCTTATGCTTTAACTTAATTTACTCCAAAAGAAGTAATTTACCTCTGTGTGAAAAATGGGTGCTGTGTTAATATTCAGTCAAAACTAATTTTCCGATAACAATAAATTATCTTAACCAATGACACGTTAAATGCAATTTTGCCATAAACAGATTGCACTAGCCAATTTAAATACGACTGCTACAATTCTATCCAATTGTATTGAACGATTTATTCAAAGTTTGCTTCTTAATTAATAAACGTCATTTTAAAATATAATAAAAAAAATTATAAAATAATAAAATAAAACATTAATTTTTTAGAATGTATAATTGAGTATTCTTATATATTCCTACAAACGATCAGCAAAAATGTATAATTTAACAACTCATTTTTGCAAAATCTGATCAAATATAAAGTTTCGTTAAAGGCTGAAATCCTAATTTTGTAATATATCCCAAAGCTGATCAAGGGTTCTTACATTCCTAAGTTATATATTGCAAAAAAATTCTTGCAAACATTCTTTTATTGAAATTGTTTACAATCAATTCCCTAGGATCAGTTTTGATTATAATGATTTCAGTTTATTTATGTCTCAATGTATTTTCAAAATTCCATTGTGCTTTCTTAAACTCAATAGTTTTCCAATATTATCTTTCAGTATTTTTATTAAAAACAGAATGTTTTCTCAGCCTAATTATGTTGAAATAATTCTCAAACAAAAAAAATCAACAGTCACTTCTTTATTTTGTGAATGTAGATGTGAAAAATTAATTACAATGACGGTTTTTTGCAATTTACTTATAAATTCTACATATATTCACAATATACATATATATATATATATACATATATATATATATATATATACTGGCGCTAGGTATATGGGTTTTTTTCGTTTTGTACCCAGCGTCAAATTCGAACAAAAACCCCTGTACCCAGCGCCAGGTGACCATGTGTGGCCTAAAAAAATTACCCTAATTTTTTGAGAGATCTGTTAATAAGGACCCCATATGAGATTATGTACAAAAAATTGGGCCCGAACTCGGACTTTTTTAAAAACCCATATACCCAGCACTGGGGGCCAGTAAGTATTTCCTGAAAAATACCAATATATGTGTGTATACATATATATATGTATATATATGTGGTTCAAAAAAAACTTTTTGTTTCAAAGACATGCCAAACTGATTTTCCCGTTATTTATGATGCCAAATAACCACACAAAAAATTTCAGCTCAAAATATTGATGTTTAGGGGTCGCGCAAATCGATTATTTATCAATAACTTGATATTTCACAAAATTGTGATTTTGAGCCCCTAAATGTCAATTTTCAGGTATAGTTGCTATTAGTAATGGATATAAATGTGACTCCAAGGAATCATAAAACACTAATGAATTATTGCAAAAGTATTGATTTGTTGATTTTTTATACAATTTATCGATTTTTATCAAATTTATTGATTTTTTAAACAAAATATTGCTATTATAATTTTTATTCGACCATTTTTTCGAGGATATATCATAAATGATTTTCTAATAACTTCATTTTGTGATTTTAGGATGCACTCTGTACTTTCTTGATTGATTTCAATAAATGTATAAAATTGTAGAGGTACAGATAGTCCATAGTAATCGTCTAGACTCCAGGCCTGTCTGTCTCATTTTATTGATCGGTTTGCTCCTTTTAAGGTATATATACTGAGCTGTTTAGTCAAGTCCGCTATTTGCCTAATAGACGATGTTGTGTCCGTTACAAAAAATGGCAGAAAGCACAAGGTTCAGCAAAAAAGTCTGGCTTATTGGTCAACGTCTGGGGGAGCTTCCACCAAGCCAATTGCCCACTAACCGACTTATGATGCAACATTTTTCCTTTGTGCAGCAGCAAGGTAAGAACTGATGATATCGTGAAAGAAACAATGCAGTCAGTGTACAAGATATGGGAGAATGCTGGCATATAAATTATATATATATATATATATATATATTGACATTGAAAACGTGATTAGTGTAATTGACTGACTAACACGTAGTTATATTTATTATACCTTGCCTTCTCAAAAAATTTTATATAGTGTAACATGTAATGACGCGTATATACATATATATATATATATATATATATATATATATATATAGATGCACTTAAGTTCAATTGTCATTCATTGAATCTGAAACTAGGTTAAATTTAAAATACTCCCATGTGTCTATTAGTTCATTAGTAAGTGCTCCACATTATTTTAGCACTAGTTTCAAGTAGCGAACCATTTAATTTCTAGAGAGTAGCTCTAAAGTACGAATTTAAAATTCATTGACAAAAACGTTTAGCACATTGCCTGTATTTGCACTAAATTATTTGTAAAATATTAGAGGAATAATTGATTGGAAATTCCATTGTACAACCATTCCTAATCAATGTTCTACGCTGAGCAGAATTACTCGGTCGCAGTTTAAAGCAGAAAGTAATTCTATTAATGGAAGCTGGAAATTAACTTGAGGTTAGCATTCTATGCATCTGCGCGAGGCAAAATATTAAGCATTTATTCCCTAATGCAATACATCAGATAAAATATAATGCATAGTGACACATCACAGACTTTCTGTACAACGTCCTCGAAACATCAAATTATGTAAATATTCTTCCCTAAGGTAATTAAGGCATTTAAAAATGAGGCTTCAAAATTCAAAGGATATGCATTGCACAATAGTTGTGGAACCTTATTAGATCTTCCTAAGCAAAGCATGAACTCTCTTATATCATGATATTGGAGATCAATGTGTAACAAAGTAAAAATTTTGTAACAAAGATACCCTATTTGAAGTCAACAGCAGTATGTTTAATAAACGTGACCCATTGTCTAATTACTAGACTAATCTAATCTTGTGAAAAACACCATATATAGAAATGTCCATAAACTAATTTAAGACAGGTTCTAACGTGGAATTGGTTAAAAACACAAATTAGTTAATAACACATAACCCAATAATCAAAGTTTTTTATAAATAAGAAGGGCCTTTGTTAATAACACCTTGCATAATCGCAGACTTTGCTTAATAACATCCCATTACTGGAACAAACTACTTGTTTTATCAATTGTAATAATACACAGGTTTAAAGTCAGTGAAAACGCTTGTTGCTGATGCCAAGTGAATTTTTCTTGTTTCACCAATAGTTGCTTATAATTCTTTTAAAAAGCCAGGATTCCTTATTGTCAACAACAGTGAAATTCCTGTACTTGAAATTCCAAAAGTTGAAAATGACGTGTCTCAACTAGAAGCATAGCCGGGAGGAACAACAGAGCCGGAAGATACATCCAGAGTCATTGCTCACTGAATCATCGTATTTCTTTCATTAACGAAGTTGATTGCCAACTTTAAATCGAAGTCAATATCGGTTGTTAAATTTTTTGAAGATTTTAAAATGCGTTATTTTTTGTTTTTCATAAGCTAATAATACACATTGTTTAATAACGCATTATACTTTTGTGTCATTAAATCGAAGTGAATATCGGTTGTTAAATTTTTTGAAGATTTTAAAATGCGTTATTTTTTGTTTTTCATAAGCTAATAATACACATTGTTTAATAACGCATTATACTTTTGTGTCATTAAATCGAAGTGAATATCGGTTGTTAAATTTTTTGAAGATTTTAAAATGCGTTATTTTTTGTTTTTCATAAGCTAATAATACACATTGTTTAATAACGCATTATACTTTTGTGTCATTAAATCGAAGTGAATATCGGTTGTTAAATTTTTTGAAGATTTTAAAATGCGTTATTTTTTGTTTTTCATAAGCTAATAATACACATTGTTTAATAACGCATTATACTTTTGTGTCATTAAATCGAAGTGAATATCGGTTGTTAAATTTTTTGAAGATTTTAAAATGCGTTATTTTTTGTTTTTCATAAACTAATAATACACATTGTTTAATAACGCATTATACTTTTGTGTCATGGCGGTGTTATTAAGCGAGGTGCAGGAGAGATGGATATAGGCCGAGCAGCTCTTGGGCTGAGCCAGGCTTGGGCCGAGGAAATGGAAAAGATGGGCCGAAAAAACGGGGTGAATTATAAAAAAACTCACTATTCCGCCCAGTGCACGCAATAATACATTGAATTTTATGTACGTTTTAATTATAAAGTTGAGAAATAAAATTTATATTTTGGAAATTTTTATTTGTATCATACACTTTTCTAAATTTCAATTTAGAATCTTCTACTTCAGTGCTTAGATTTTATTAGAAACATCTATCATATCAAATTTTGGTGAAGAAAACCAACAAATTTAAGAAAATTTTTGAGAAGTACTATAAAAATGGGGCCGAAATGGACCGAGTGTGCATTAATTTAAATGCGCATCGCCGGATGTGGGCCGGGCCTAAGATTTCTAAGCCTAAATTTTTGGCCCATATCCATCTCTGGGCAAACCGTATTTCAAATTCAAATATATATTTGCTCAACGACAGTTTTAATAATACCTAATATATATATATATATATATATATATATATTATAGTATAGTATATTATAGAACATATGACCATGGTAAAATTTTGTCTAAAAGCAAGTGTTAATATTGTATGTACAAATTTGGTTTTTTGGATTGGGATTGTGGAACTACAATACTAAAGCAACAAATAATTTTGGGAAGTCTAAATGCAGTCGAGAATTTTGAACAAATACAATAAGATGATTACAGCAATGTGAGACGGCTGTGGAATTAACTCCAAATTCAATTAAATGTTGCTTTGAAACAAACCATAATAAATATATTCCTAATGTCATTTTAAATAAAAATATTTTGGTCTAGTCTTTAGGTTTTGTCTAAAGACAGATAGTATTCATTTCTTCCTGTTACCAATGCAGGAATTCCATTAACTCCTGTACCTTCCCTTTAATCAGATTAAATCTTTCACAAACATCAAAGCTTTAAGAAATTATAATTTCATAATTTTTTTATATAATTAGATATCTTTAAAATTTTACTTAAACTAATCATTTTATTATAGTGGGCATGAAATAGGCACCGAGAATATGTGAAAATTAAATATTACCTATATTGCAATTAGCCATTGCTGTCTTTGGAGATAACTTAAATTTTATTTGATTTATTCCTTCAAAGAGAAGAAGAATGGTGCTAAAATATTTCATAATGCCAAATCATTAATACAATTGGAAAGGCAATAAATAGAAATTTAGCTGATTTTTATTAGTAATTTTTACAAGTGGTGTACCGACATTTTATGATTATTTCATAAAGCCACTGCAAATAAATATATTTTAGTATAACAAATTAATTTCCTTTTTTAAAAATACAATTTTTACCTAAAAGTAAACATTTTCAAATTTGTATACATTTGCTCTTTATTAAAAGCCTATTACAAATAATTTCAAATATTAAAAGACAATTTTCTAAAGTATATTATCAATTATTGAAATTGATGCCAAAGCGACTGCTTGAATATAAATATAATTAAATAACCTAAATTTTTATTGATCTTCAACTAATTGAATAATAAAACATATAGGTCCATGACTAAGGCAGCATTTTCTTTTATATTAATTAATTGTATGCTTTGCATATATATATATATATATAATGCCTTCGAAACTGATGCTAAGTATATATATATATATATATATATATATATATT
>CABFPE010000302.1:289960-302072 GCA_900660155.1 Hofstenia miamia
CAAAGTTGGAATCGCGTACACACTTACAACTTTTCTTGTGCGCCTCATTAAATCACGAAAGGTTGCGCGCAAAAGTAGAACCAATTTAACTTCTGAAATTAGGTTGCGCGCAAAGTTGGAATCGCGTACACACTTACAACTTTTCTTGTGCGCCTCATTAAATCAAGATAGGTTGCGCGCAAAGTTGTAAGTGTGCACGCTACTTATAACACCGTACTAGTATAAAAATTAAATTGACGTCAACTTCAAAGAAAACAATAACAAGATTATTGATGAAACCACAACTGCATGATATCAAATTGTGATATACATCCCTTGTTTATATAAACAAATTGCATTTATATAAAGAAATTTCTAGCAAAAGTGCTTGACTAGCAAATTAAGCCCTGTTTACACGAAAAATTTTCCTTTATGACTTCCCCTTATGTAAGGGAAAACTTATCGTTTATACTCAAATTAGCCCGAGGTAATTGCTTGTAAGGGAATCTTACGACCTCAGAAAATGTTGGTAAATTTCTCGGTTAAGAATACACATTGAAGTCATAAGGGAAAACCAGATCCTAGAGAAGAAAGATTACCGGGAGGGCAGGAACCCCCAATAATTGTTCTTCTTTTAAATTTTCCTTTTTTAAATTTAAGAAACTTAAGCTTTGTATAGGAAAAACCTCAGTTCAGCCCCTCCAGTATTAATAATGCTCCTCAGCTTCCGGGGAAAACTTATCGTATACCTGCCAGATGTAACTAAAACAAATTCTGAACGGGTATAGCAATTAAGTGCTACTTATGAAAACCCACCCGAATAGTCGAAATGTGTAACTGCGACCTAAGTCAGAGCATGGCCTACTAAACAGTAGGGTATGGTCAGAGTTACACAATTCTTGAAGTAGCTGAATGAAGCAGATTCCACACTTGTTTTAAATCGAATTGAAGTACTATGACACTCTTGCATAATGGATACTTAAGTCTCTTACACTCAAATGATGCAAAAGCTGGAAAATGAACTAATCGAGTTCAGCTCGATTTTCAATAACTATAATTTTGACATAAGAGTGACACTGTTGTTCAGCTGTCAACTCACTGATAGATGTAATTCGCATGTAGAATTTGTCAATAATACTTTTTTGTTGCGAGGAAGATCTCTTGGGAACTTTTTTCAACTCCAATGCAATAAATTTAGTTGATTAAGTAATTTGCTTTATTCTTGAATTAAAGGCAATTGCTAAGTAAAACTATATATATATATATATATATATATATATTAAAAACTGTGCTGATTTCACAATATGTATATATATATAGTCATATTTAATCAGCGAATTTGTTTTACAAATCTTTATCTTCATAAGATAATACTGAATTTCTTGTTTTGGAAACCAATAAGATAACACTGCACTATGTTAATTTTAATAAAATTACACTGATTAGTCTGCATTATACTTTTTCTCAATAAGATTAGAATGTTTCTTAGGTTAACTGGGTCGCCGGGTTGGCAGATCAGCCGGGTGTCCAATGTCAATTTTTCTACTTAAGGATTCTATTTCTACTGGATCAACGGGTCATATTTATATAAGCAAATGATTGAAATAAATTACGCAAAGTGGCTCATCTAAAATCATTGAATTACCCAGGAGGCATGCCTGCGCTAAATAGTGATAATGGTGTCAGAAGTTTTTTTATGTCGATTTTTTTTCTGTGTCTACGAATTCGCTTCTCGTATTTTGAATTAGAATCCAAATATTCATGCAATGTATTTGCAAAGCCGAATAGTAGGTAATGACTTCCGTAGCAAAAACATGTGCTATTACTAGTTACAGAGAAAAACGGCTTTGAAATATAAAAATATTTAGCTGTTTATTCTACTCAGACTTGTCAACGAGTCGAGCTTTTAACCAACCGAGCCGAGATTGAGCACAGTATTTGATATATAACGAGCCCAAAACGAGGCTATTTTAGGCAAAGCAAGTTTATAGTTCTGCTTGTTAATTTGATTTTGGAGATTTTTCTTATTTTTTGCAGTCAGTATGCTTTTCCTATAATCATATTTAAGAAATGTTTATTAAATAATAGGAAGAGCTATGTAAAAAAATTCTTTGAGGACAATATTTCACACAAAGTATTGGCATCCAAAAGAAAGTTTCAGTATCGCACCAGAATTTACTATTTCTGCCACTGTACTGGACCAAGGTTCGATTTGGAATCCAACATAGATTTTTATTCGCATTTGATTTCGTTGATTTTTAAGTCCCAATTTTGTAATAGGTCAATATTAAATTAATAATACGTCTTCAAAATTCGATTTAAATAAAATTTTTTTCCAGAAATAGAATGGGGCTAAATTATTAAATTTAACTAATATTTGCAAATAGAAAAATCTTTCAAATTCGGATATTTTACAGGCGCGTACCTAGCAATTTATAAGGGGGTCGGAATTTTCTGAAAAGGGCATTTCTATTCTTTTTTTACAAAAAATGAAAAAGTTATTTTTCTAGTGATGTGTATATTAAGAATCATGGTTCAGTAATGTAATACATATAATATAAAATATGAAAATTTTATAACACCACGCACATGGAATAACAAATATATGTAACTTTAATTTCAAAAAGGGCAGGTCATCTAAAAAGGGGGGTCGTTCGCACCCAACGACCCCCCCTAGGTACGCGCCTGTTTTAAAATGATCATTTGAACATAAAAAGCATTCCGATAGTTTTTTATTTCACATCGTAAATTGCGAGGAGAAACTTTTGAATATCAGTGACAATCAGCGTGATGTGTTTTTCAATGTCTATGCAAGTATACTTTTCCTAAAGCCCTGCAAGCAGCGTTCTAAATTTCTTAATAAAATTTAGCAATCACTTTTCACCTTGTTATTTAAAAGCTCCTTAGATGGCACAAGGTGTCTGATTGGACGTTCAAGACTTCCTAAACTGCTTAATATTTTCTAATCGAATTCACGTATTACTATAAAATACATAATTTACTATGCTTTACTTTAGTTAACAGATGGGCAACGCATTCCTCCAGAAATATTAATTTAACTGCATATAAACTCTGCGTCGAATTCGTAGAAACTGTTTGCTTATGAATATCACACGATATATTTTGTCATTAAACAATATTCCGCACATAATCTTATAAAATAATATATTTCTTATCTTCGCTTTATAATTATTACGTTTAAACGCACATTTTCGAAATTTGTCAAATTCTATAAACTATTATTGACGAAAATAATCCGTTATTATAATTTATTATAATTAATGTTTATGGGTTAAGGAAGCATTTGTCACAGTCAATTAATAAATATACGCATTGGATTTCAAGCATAGATATATAAATATTATAGCAGGACATGCGAAACCAAATGATTGTATATTACGAAATTATACATAGACATATTCTTCGCCCCATGCAGCACTAGTTTAGTGAAAACGATTGATAAAGCTATTAAAATTTCACATGTTTTAGTAGAAAATAAACATCTCTAATCACTAATTTCAAATTGGAATTCGGATATTCCAATTCACAGTCAAACATCGAGCAATTGATAAGAGAAGAAGTTTTTGAAGGAAAGGACGGTAATGATACTGCAGACGAATGCAAATGACTTACAAAAAAATTGCCTTAAAACTCACATTTATTTATTGATTAAGAAACCCATTAGCAAGTATATATATATATATATTTCTCACTGAGAAGCTCGATTTTTGTGAATACCTTCAAATTTTTACTATTGCTAATGTAATTAACCTCAGATAATTTGCTGTCTGAAGAAAAATTTTCTGAACACAGTGCATGGGTGCAGTGCCCAAAGACGTGCCCAATTAAAAACACAATCGAAAAAAGAGCCAGCTTTTAATCTTGTGATATTTTCAAATTTAAAATATATATGTATATATTTTTTTTGATTCGTGAGGTATACGCGTTTAATTTTTTTTGCGAACCATTACATATTTTGAAAAAAATCCAAGAAAAATTGAATACAATACTAAATTAAAATTTTAGCAATTATTGAAGTTCATAAGTCGTGGATGATTTTTAAATTTGAAATTTGGTGTCCATTTTCTACTAATACGCGGAATTTATAACAGGTGTGCTCACAGGTTATTAAAAATAGCATTTTGTGTCTTATCTAGTGTGTTCGAGCTTCTTGGCTGGCCACAGCCGACCGCCATTTTGTATGTGTAGCCACGATGCTAACGTAATTGCTGAAGCTGTTCATGCCGTAAAAGTTTTATTGCATATAATATTCACCACATTTCTCATAATTTATCTCGACTTACACTCACCTTGAAACAAACTTATTATTGATTGCAAAAAGCTTCCAAATATTAAATTCACGGCCGCCAAAAATCGTGATTTATAAATGAAACAATGGCCGTTCGTGGCCGGAAGGGTTCAGAGCGTAGCCGGGTAGTTAGCCGCGGCAAAATACTAATCTTATCCCGTTAAATTACTTGGGTTATAGCAGTTAAAATATAAATTAGGAGTTTGTTCCAAAATATTCAATTATGTCAGGGTTCGGTACATCAATTAACTCTGATTAAACATTTATAGTTATTCATTTCTAAATATAGAATTTGATTTTGGAGTATATTGCATTTGTGCATGTATACATGAAATAAAGGTCTACCGCTAAGTCAGGGATATATATTAATTCTAAGGTTTATGTTATGTTGGGATTCAGTATATTGAAAAAATTTAGTAAAATATTTTTAGAAAAATATTATTTTATTAAGCAATTTAATATTTATTGTACAAAATTTAGTTCTACGTTACGAATGCAATCAAGAAGATTACAAAAATTCGGCGTTAAGCCTAAAACAACCCCATAACAATCGAGAACGACCTGATAACACAAGATTCTAGCAATTCAAAATAATGAATATTCCAAATAGAATGATGAATAAAGAGTCATTTTCTAAAAGTGGAGAGAATTTTCATTGTATATCAATGTGTACATCAGCATTGCCAATACACACAAATTTATCCTTTTCCCCGAGGTACGAAAAAGCATTTGATTAGAAAAAACTTCATAAACTTTTAAAACTGCATTTAAATATGATATATGCAATTAACTGGGAGGGGGACATCATTTATGGATCAAATGAGTGATTAAAAGAGGGAGGCAAGCCCCTTGAAATTTTTGAAACTTGAAAAAATATACCCTAAAAATACATTTCACCACATAAGTTTCTAAATTATTATATTTTTAGCCAATTAAAATCAATTTTGAAAACCACCATGTCTCTCTCCCTTAGGCCACGGTTAGACTAGTGATTGGTTCAAAAGTGATCTATCACATTTGAAATAATTGCAGATCTAACCACCCGAGATAATTAGCGATGTGACGATCACAAGGAAATCGAACGCGCACGGTTTCTTTGTGATCGTCACATCGCTAATTATATCGGGTGGTTAGATATGCGATTTAATCAAAACGTGACAGATCATTTTTGAACCAATCACTAGTCTAACCGTGGCCTTACGTAACCACTGTTGCACAGTTTTCATATCAATGGTAAGCAGCAATCGTTAGATTTTAATCGCGATTAATCGTATGAAAAAAATTTTGTCGATAGATTAATCGTAATCGCTGCTGCCAGGAGATTAATAATCGCGATTAATCGTAGATTAATCTACTTCTGATTAAAAATATTTAAAATATAATATATCAATTGAAAGATATTCAAAATAGAAAATATCAACTATTATTGTTATTTGAGATTATTTCCTGAAGTCATTTTACTCCACATGTGCTTGTTAGGGTAAATAAATATTTGAATCTCTAAGTCGAGGGGTAATAAACGATTTTGGAAATCAGATAGAGCATAACCAGCTTTGCTGAACAGTCTCTCAACCTGATTAGAAGTAGGCTTGATAAAATCGAGGATCCTTATATATAGAATTAGGCGACATCCGGCGCTTCCTAAGTATGTTAGATGCCTAATCATCACGCTCTTCTTCTATATCCGGTGTTAAGGTTTTCTTTTGTAAAACACATGACACAAGAATAGTGGCCATAGATAAGATATCAAACCGAAAATGACAACACGTAAATGAATGCATAAGCATCAATTTAATTAGAATAATCTTGATTAATTGAGCACGATGTTTACGATTAATCTACTTGACCAGCACGATAGATTAATTCTTCCGATTAATCTCGATTAATCGTGTTTACGATTAATCATGTTGGATCCCTGATGGTAAGTGAAAAATAATCAACTAAGGAAAAATGCAATAAAGATAATTGTATGCCTTATTATTTTCTCTGAGAGCTAATATTGAATGAAAATTTATTATGAAAAAATTACCTGGAATAATGTAGACCTCCATGTAGTGGCCACGTTGCACAGCCATCGAAAGTTGACTAAATTATGCATTGAATTGTTATACACATTTGGAGAAACTACATGTCTTTTTCTAAAAGCACGGGACGCGCGAATGCTGAAAGGTCGTCTTTCTGCTCCTCTGCCTCTTATGCTTTAACTTAATTTACTCCAAAAGAAGTAATTTACCTCTGTGTGAAAAATGGGTGCTGTGTTAATATTCAGTCAAAACTAATTTTCCGATAACAATAAATTATCTTAACCAATGACACGTTAAATGCAATTTTGCCATAAACAGATTGCACTAGCCAATTTAAATACGACTGCTACAATTCTATCCAATTGTATTGAACGATTTATTCAAAGTTTGCTTCTTAATTAATAAACGTCATTTTAAAATATAATAAAAAAAATTATAAAATAATAAAATAAAACATTAATTTTTTAGAATGTATAATTGAGTATTCTTATATATTCCTACAAACGATCAGCAAAAATGTATAATTTAACAACTCATTTTTGCAAAATCTGATCAAATATAAAGTTTCGTTAAAGGCTGAAATCCTAATTTTGTAATATATCCCAAAGCTGATCAAGGGTTCTTACATTCCTAAGTTATATATTGCAAAAAAATTCTTGCAAACATTCTTTTATTGAAATTGTTTACAATCAATTCCCTAGGATCAGTTTTGATTATAATGATTTCAGTTTATTTATGTCTCAATGTATTTTCAAAATTCCATTGTGCTTTCTTAAACTCAATAGTTTTCCAATATTATCTTTCAGTATTTTTATTAAAAACAGAATGTTTTCTCAGCCTAATTATGTTGAAATAATTCTCAAACAAAAAAAATCAACAGTCACTTCTTTATTTTGTGAATGTAGATGTGAAAAATTAATTACAATGACGGTTTTTTGCAATTTACTTATAAATTCTACATATATTCACAATATACATATATATATATATATACATATATATATATATATATATACTGGCGCTAGGTATATGGGTTTTTTTCGTTTTGTACCCAGCGTCCAATTCGAACAAAAACCCCTGTACCCAGCGCCAGGTGACCATGTGTGGCCTAAAAAAATTACCCTAATTTTTTGAGAGATCTGTTAATAAGGACCCCATATGAGATTATGTACAAAAAATTGGGCCCGAACTCGGACTTTTTTAAAAACCCATATACCCAGCACTGGGGGCCAGTAAGTATTTCCTGAAAAATACCAATATATGTGTGTATACATATATATATGTATATATATGTGGTTCAAAAAAAACTTTTTGTTTCAAAGACATGCCTCAAACTGATTTTCCCGTTATTTGTGATGCCAAATAACCACACAAAAAATTTCAGCTCAAAATATTGATGTTTAGGGGTCGCGCAAATCGATTATTTATCAATAACTTGATATTTCACAAAATTGTGATTTTGAGCCCCTAAATGTCAATTTTCAGGTATAGTTGCTATTAGTAATGGATATAAATGTGACTCCAAGGAATCATAAAACACTAATGAATTATTGCAAAAGTATTGATTTGTTGATTTTTTATACAATTTATCGATTTTTATCAAATTTATTGATTTTTTAAACAAAATATTGCTATTATAATTTTTATTCGACCATTTTTTCGAGGATATATCATAAATGATTTTCTAATAACTTCATTTTGTGATTTTAGGATGCACTCTGTACTTTCTTGATTGATTTCAATAAATGTATAAAATTGTAGAGGTACAGATAGTCCATAGTAATCGTCTAGACTCCAGGCCTGTCTGTCTCATTTTATTGATCGGTTTGCTCCTTTTAAGGTATATATACTGAGCTGTTTAGTCAAGTCCGCTATTTGCCTAATAGACGATGTTGTGTCCGTTACAAAAAATGGCAGAAAGCACAAGGTTCAGCAAAAAAGTCTGGCTTATTGGTCAACGTCTGGGGGAGCTTCCACCAAGCCAATTGCCCACTAACCGACTTATGATGCAACATTTTTCCTTTGTGCAGCAGCAAGGTAAGAACTGATGATATCGTGAAAGAAACAATGCAGTCAGTGTACAAGATATGGGAGAATGCTGGCATATAAATTATATATATATATATATATATATATTGACATTGAAAACGTGATTAGTGTAATTGACTGACTAACACGTAGTTATATTTATTATACCTTGCCTTCTCAAAAAATTTTATATAGTGTAACATGTAATGACGCGTATATACATATATATATATATATATATATATATATATATATATAAACAAGTTATATAATAACATTGGGAAAATAAATATATTTGGACAACATTCTACATCAACAAAAAATTTGAAAAAGTATGTGTTATTTGAAATAATGGTAGCATAACAGGTCTTTTTTGTTTCGAATTATATGTAAAATTGTTTGTATTCGTTATTTCTTATCTATGGAATTACATGTAATGCAATTGAACAATTAAAATTAACAGAAATGAATTAATAATGCGTGTTGACATAGTTAAATATTTTTTGAAATTTGCCAAAATTTTAAATTGAATTTACATTCTTTAAATATTAACAGTCACTGAATATTTATAAGAAATTTAAGGGGTAAATTTTCAAAGTAGTAATAAATTCTTAGTAAATTTGATTGCTGAAAGTTTGTCATCTATAAATTAATATATTAATAAAACAAGTAAACAAGTATTGCAAAACTTAATTTGAAAAATATTTTGCGACAAGTGTCAAGTGCCTATATAGTTGAATTATTTTAGAAATCCAGGAAGAGACACTTATTGACATGACAGTTGTAGCAAGTGTTAAGGAGGCGAATTTTACGGATTAGTAACAGACTTGTAAATTTACCCAGATGTCGTTCGCAATTATTAAATGTTTTTGCGTCAGATATAAATAATTAAAAATAGAAGTATATTATAAAAAAAATATATAACGACTACCAGGAATTAAGTGTTTTAATTCTAATCGAAGTGAAATTTTTGTAGGATATAATAACTTCTATATATATATATATATATATATTTCTCTATTCTGAAATGTCGCTTTGATTTGAGTATCAACATTTTTAGTTTAGCATTGCGTTAGCCTTTGATAGATGCCCAAAATTACACTATCCTTTATTTGATGATTTGAGTTTAAATGGATATCATCAGTTTTTAATAAATAATCTAGAAATGTCTGTTTATGACACTTAAGTATACAATTTCTGGCAGACATTTGAAACGTTCATCACCAAGGCTCCCAACAGCACTGCTGTTAATAGCTACAAGCTGTTACAGCAAACAGCAAACAAGTGCTGTTTAAAACAGCACATAAAATTGACCCATTTTGGCATATTATCTGGTGCTGTTAACACACTGTCAATGCCTTTCAATCCCCTCAACAGCCCATCAAAGAAGTACAAGAATTCAGACCAGTGCTGTAAGCATTGATAACGATAATTGCAGCCCCAGGTAGTCAACAAACACTATTGATCGAGGGTGATTCAACGCGATTGTGAAGTAAAATGAACTATTTTCAATTTTGTTCACAGCTGGTCCCAAGGGGGGTGGTCGCCCCCTAATCTAATTTTTGATTAGTTAAATCAAAAAATGTTCGGAAAAAACATTTAAAAACTAGGTCGAGAAATTTTAGGTGGCCGCGGGTGTAATTGTTTATAACCGCATTTTTTGAAAAATTCACCCGCACCCACAACATTCCCACTATTTTCTTAATGTCATCTGTCGATTACAATTAATTATGCCAAAAAAGTCAATCACCGAATTGACTTTGTATTAATTTTGTTTAATTTAGTGAATGATGTCAAATATTTTATATTATATAAATTTCGTAGTATAATTAATATTGTATTAGCTTAGTATTACACATGTAACACAATAAAATGTCTATCCGCATCACACCGCAACCCGCGTGGCATTTTTAGAGTCTTTTTTTTAATATTTTCGCATGATCAAGACCGTCAAAAAACCTCCTGCTCTTATCCATCCAATGTCAGAGCCTATCTACGAATTTTTTATCGATTCAATCTAAGAACTAGGTAAGAAAACATCGAAGCTCTTAACAGCAAATGAAGGGTCGCTGTTTGCTGTTAACAGGAAAATGAGAAGCCCTGTTCATCACTACTATTTCGATATTTGATATATATTTCTTTTAGAATTGC
This sequence comes from Hofstenia miamia, assembly GCA_900660155.1. Lineage (NCBI taxonomy): Eukaryota > Metazoa > Xenacoelomorpha > Acoela > Hofsteniidae > Hofstenia > Hofstenia miamia. Next base: position 300,452 of record CABFPE010000302.1, read on the forward strand.
TTAGCATAGAAATTACTTATTATACATAAGTATCTCAGTACATGATCATTTTTACTGGACTTAAACTTCATTAAGGACAGAAAGATCATTGTGAACACGCAAGTGCACATTAGTGGTTGCATTCTCAAGAAACCCTTTAGAAATATAGTTGTATCTCTAATTTGAAAGAAGATTTGTGTCTCAAATTCGTTTAACTTTCTTAAAAATATATTAGGAAAATAAATCATTAAAAATGGCATTAATTTTATCATTATTTTTTATATTTATTCAATTTATTCCATAAAATCAATATTGTATTAATTTCATTGTGTGATTGATAAGTTGTTCTGTAAATGCTTGTTCATATTTCAAAATGTATACAAGTAAAAGTCTGGAAAGCACAAATAAATCGGAGTTTTCAAAAGTTAAAATTTGAAAGGTTTGCAACAGAAAGGCGGAATGCACTCCCTTAACAAATAGAGTGAGTTAACATTCGATGAAAATTGACATTTTTGTAGTTCTTCACTCCTTAAAATTAAGTTTCTGTATAGATGATAATTTTTCCTAAAATCTGCTTGGTTAAGGGCTTTGGATTACAAATTATACAATGCAAATAAAAAAGGCACTCAAAACCATTGAAATAAGATCTCTTGCTTGCAATTGAATAATTTTATAATTAATCAATCTACTCTTATAGGAAATTGTTTAAAATTGGTTTTTTTTGGAAATGAACTAGTTCAATTATTTCTAATTTTCACAATTCTCTCAAAATTTGTTAAGCCAGTAATTTTGCGGATTTTATCTCCTTTAATTAAACAAACCCCATTGAAATATACATAATTGTGGAAATAATTGGACCTGAATTGGTTTCTGATAATGCTTAAGAGGAGAAATTAATGATGGATATAATTACTCCAGTTTATTTCATCGTGATTTTGACAATGACATGAGGAGCAAGACGAGCCTTGGAAATATATTTATATAGTAATTACCAGGGAGCGGATACATAAGTTTTTACTTATTTTCACTTATTTTACTTTTTCCCGCAAATCACTTATTATCACTTATTTGATCACTTATTTGGATATTTCTGAGAAATACGAGCATTTCTCAGAAATACCCCAGGTTAGGAGCCCACTGGCTGTTTCATTTTTTATGTATTATGCATACAACTTGTTAAATAATGAAAAATATTAAAAAAGTACTGAAAAAAATACTAAGAACACTATAATCTTTTTGATCCCGTAAGAATCTTGAGGTTAAGAACAATGAATAGACATAGAAAGTGCATAATATTAGTGTATTTGTCATTGGAGTATGATTGAAGTCTTGAATTTATCATTGAAATGGATGTTAATCAAATGTATGAATGATGTCAAGGTTCTTGGGATAGGGTGGTTAATGACATATTTGACTAACACCTATATCAAAAAGTTTCGACTGGTAACTGCAATATGTTTGTGCATTTCATACAATTAGTTCTGATATTCATTTGAATTTTTAGAAAATTAGCACATTTTTTAAGATTAAAAATTTATTTCTCGGCCGGAACATGTAAAATTCCAACATTTGGCATCTCATTCAAAAGTAAAAAACTATATATATATAAGTTATATATATATATATATATATATATATATAT
>CABFPE010000302.1:303339-317247 GCA_900660155.1 Hofstenia miamia
TGGATAAATCTACCGTGCTGGTCAAGTAGATTAATCGTAAACAGCGTGCTCAATTAATCTAGATTATTCTAATTAAGTTGATGCTTATGCATTCAGTTGTCANTTGATCTTCATCTAATATCTCAAGAAGTTCTTGGGATATCAACTTGAAAATTGGTGAACGCCTAAAACTTTAAGTACGATTCAAGAATATATTCATTTGAAATAGATTGACTTGTAACGTTCAGCAATAAATTCATTTATTATAGTGAAATTGGTTAAAATTCGCCAGCTGCTTTTCTTTATGCACCGATAACGTCATGCGCAGTTGACGAGTCGTCAGTCTTCTTAAAGAAAAGCAAGAAAATGCTCCGAACGTTTCAACCGCCAATTTAGAAAATTTGCTATTTATGCTAATAGCATAAAAAAGTGCTAATTCACTTATTTCTTCTCTTATTTTAGATTTTTAGACCACTTTTTTAAGTACTTATTTAGCAAAAATTTTACTTATTTATCCGCTCCCTGGTAATTACAGAATCTGCAAATGCCCATTTTGAATTTTGTGCCTAAATGCAAAATGTCTGTTTTCATCGAACTGGTCAACGCTTTTTTTGCCAAAAAAGTAATCCAGAATGAACACTTGTTGGCTTTTTTCAAGGTTGCAACTTCACAACCCGCATGCGGAGGACTAAGAAGAATGCCGTTCTTGCTTAACCACCGAGTGTAGGAAATCATAATAATGCTGTTTATATGGTCAAAAGCAGGGTTGGGTGATTTATGATTTTATTCTATTATAATCAAATCAACTGATTTTAATAGAAAATAATTAAATCTTGATTATGATCAATGAAAAACTAGTTATTTCTGTGTACTGCAAGTTTCCGGGCTGTGTTTAAAGCAAGGACTCCTTTAATAATATTATAGAACTCCTTGGTTTAAAGCTACATGGGCGAACAGCAACTATGTTAGGACATGAAGTAATTTGCATTGTTGGGTTGGGTCAAAATTAAAGGTTTTCAAGGTCAAGCTTAACAGTAAGAACTCAGGGTCTGTACAAGTTTATTACGGGGTACAGCAAAAATTGCTTAATTATTACAATGCTAACATCGTTTTTTTATTATTTCTCTACTTTTTGTTTAATCGATTATTTATTTTTCTAAAAAAAAATTTTATGCAACTAGCTGATAATTTCAAAAAGATTTGAGCCATACAACACAGATAATTACAGTAATTACATTATTACTGAAGCTTACTATTTCAAATAATTTCGAATGATGAAGTTCCACTTCATTTGGGGACAAAATGCAAAATTATCCAGACCGTGACTCAGTGAGCCCTACCTACCAGGGATCCAACATGATTTATCGTCGACGCGATTAATCGAGATTAATCGGATGGATAAATCTACCGTGCTGGTCAAGTAGATTAATCGTAAACAGCGTGCTCAATTAATCTAGATTATTCTAATTAAGTTGATGCTTATGCATTCAGTTGTCATTTTCGGTTTGTCTTATCTATGGCCACTATTCTTGTGTCATATGTTTTACAAAAGAAAACCTTAACACCGGACATAGAAGAGGAGCATGATTATTAGGCCACGGTTAGACTAGTGATTGGTTCAAAAGTGATCTATCACATTTTGATTGAATCGCACGTCTAATCACCCGAGATAATTAGGGATGTGACGATCACGAAGAAATCGTGTGCGTTCGAATTCCTTGTGATCGGCACATCGCTAATTATCTTGAGTGGTTAGGCGTGCGATTCAATCAAAATGTGATAGATCAATTTTAAAATAATCAAGAGTAACTGGCCTTAGGCATCTAACATACTTAGGACGCGTCGAATGTCGCCTAATTCTATATATAAGTATCCTCGATTTTATCATGCCAACTTCTAATCAGGTTGAGAGACTGTTCAGCAAAGCTGGTTATGCTCTATCTGATTACCAAAATCGTTTATTACCCCTCAACCTAGAGATCCAAATATATCTTTACCCTAACAAGCACATGCGGAGTAAAATAACTTCAGGAACTAATCTCAAATAACAATAATAGTTAATATTTCTTATTTGAATATCTTTCAATTGATATATTGTATTTTGAATTTTTAAATCAGAAGTAGATTAATCGCGATTATTAATCTCCTGGCAGCAGCGATTATGACTAATCTATCGCCAAATTTTTTTTTCATATGATTAATTGCGATTAAAATCTAACGACCCCTGCTTCCTACACTACTTAGAGTTTTGGAGTTTTAAAGTATGAAAATCGCGGTTCATTCAATTCGCGCATTTGAATTATTCACAACCAATCAGTCGCTCGTGCTTACGCGTCATCAATATGTTGCACGTGAAAGGCCTGCATAACCGCGTAAACCATGTATGTAAATTAACCGTTGACTTCGTTTTTAAAAATGTCGATTATAATCAGATTTTAATAGCTTGATTATAATCAGCCAACCCTGGTCAAAAGTGAACAATCTGGACTCAACAGAAGTTCAAAAGTATCCTGACGATTGAGACTAGACATGGTTCCTATCCATGTTGACTAGTGCGTCAATAACTTTAAACGCGAAATATGCATGCGCTTTGTAATAACTATACGCACTTGCAAAGACTTAAGGTGTGTTCCCACTATCGACTTTTATCAGCAGATTTTAATCGAAAATGCAATTATTTTCGTTCACATTGGCGATTTTTATCAGAAAAAGCGGAGTTGGAAGAGCGTTCAGACTATCGATTTTTTATCAGATGATAAATTATCATTTTTTGATTGACAGTAAGAAAAATAACAACATCTGTTTATGCATTGGTTTGTCTTGGAATGTAAACAATGTTTACATATTTTGAAGTTGAAATATTTCAACGACAATAATTTACGTTTTGGAAGTCTGTTCCCTACTTGAGAAGTAAGCAATTAGTTTCAAGTAGCTATTCGACTAGTTTTAGTACCGTTCAGATGGAGGAGTTCGTAAATAGAAGGAGAGGAAAACATTTAACCGCAAGCAACAGCTGGAGGGTAAAAATATTGTAAACTGTCAATACGCATCAACTAGATTAACTCGATTATTAACACAATTTTGTTAAAAACTAGTCATAACATAAATTACAAATATATATAATATGTATAAATTTAACTCGAATTCAATTTATTAACTTTTCTACAAAAAGTATCATTTTTTATATTTTGGTTTTCCAGTCTTGCAGTCCCTTTTAGCAAGCAATTTGCTAATGACTTTAAACATTTATCTGGTAAATTGTTTTCACTATAATACATGTTCTAAACATGTGCCAGCACCTTTATAATATAGTTTGTACAAAGACAATTCCTCTTAATTTCTTTGCAAACAGCATAACTGAATTGTGTGAATAAAAAGAATGAAATGTTAGGATAACTAAGTTTTCCCTTGTCCACCAGTTGAGTAAATAAAGCACAAGCTAGGGGTTCTTCTGAAGGAAGTTTTTGGTACTCCTTATGATTTCTAACAAGAAAGCCAGCAATGAAATAAGAGGATTGTTGTTCCTCACTAGAAAGCTTGTCTATTAATGATTCATCATGAATTAAGTCAATAACATCCTCAGTTAAATCCAATGGGCATTTTAAGTAACTTGATGTTGGCTCCAATGATCGAAAATCTACCTCCAATTTATGGAAAAGACGAAGAAGGCTTACTTTTGATGAAAAACGCACATTTGCAAAAGTTATGTAGTAGTTTCCTCCACAACTCTTCCGATAAAAACCAAATTCCTTCTCCAAATCATCATTTTGAAAGAGGCCTATTGCACACCAAATTCATTGAAATAATTGAAATCATATTTTAAAATAAGGCTTCTACAGTGTTTGCAAAAGCAAGTGATGTTTCAGGAGTCAATGCTTGACATCGTTTCATGCGTGAATCATTTGACCCCATACTACGAAGAGCTAACGCAGCTTCTGAGAGAAAAGAATATCGCTCATCATCCAGTTTAGTAAATGGATAACGGAAATCATCATTTAGGCGATAGCCAATTGCTGGTGACTTTACATTAAGGCAGTTGAAGAGGTTGGTAAAATATTCCAAGAACTTCACAGTGGAATCATGTCCTAAACATAAACATATCGATTAGGGTTTTACTTGAAGTGGGGCTTAAGCTTAACCTCCTTGATAAATCTATCCTCACAGCTTAGGATGGTGGGTCTTACTTTCTGATAAATTAAATGGGTTCAAAATATATAATAAGTCTATTTTATACAAAGATATTTCACAAAAAAATGTTTAGCTACTTGTTAATTATTTAGGAGCACACCTTTAATATGTCTATAAATTTTGCGAGAATTTACATATGAAATAAAAAAACTCGATAATAAGAACTTACATGCCAATCTGAAACTATTTTGGCCTTGTTGAAAGAAATGAATTGGAACTTGTCTTCTTTGTTGAAATCAGGAAGCTCGTCAGGGAGAATTCCACGATTAACCACACACCGTTGCTCACACTTTCTACTTTTTGTTGGTGTTGGGAATGATGATGGAGGGGCATTGCATTGATTAAAAACAGAAGGAGGGTCTTCTTGTCTCAGTTCGCCGAAAATACGTTTTTCATTAAATCCAGAAGGCCTGTGTTTTTCACAAATCACAGTGTGTTTAGTGATTTTAACATTTTGGAGAATAGTTGATAGCCAAATTCTTTGCTCTTCATCATTGCTAGGAAAGCAAAAGACACGAGTGTATGGTTTTCCTTTGTAATTTGAGGAGCAATTGAATACGCAACAAGCTCGAGGCATTATGTAGTGCTACACTGAATCATATTAGTTTAGAAATGCTTTGCGTAATTACCCTCCAGCTATCGCTTGTAGTTAGATGTTTTCCTCGCCTTCTATTTACGAACTCCTCGGTTCAGACTATCGACTTTTATCAGCTGATAAATTATCAGATGACAGTAATTTGGCTGTTTTGCCAAAAAATCGGATGGAGCGTTCAGACTATCGATTTTTATCAGCCGATAAAAAAGCAGATAGAGTGTTCACACTATCGACTTTTATCACCGATTTCTTGACAGATGATAAAAGTCGATAGTGGGAACACACCTTTAGCTGCAGCGTTTTAAGCAACGCTAATGGTTAGTAAAACCGTTCTTGTGAATATTGCAAAATGGAAACAAATTGAACTTTATCATGAAAATGCTTAAAGTTTAATAGTTACATCGCATTTGAATAATACAACAATAAATTTTTTACAATAATATCATGTTTTAATATAAGTTCTTCAATAGAAAATCGCAATTTCATATCTTATAACATTGTATTATTATTTTAGAATGCACATCAGTAAAGCACATTTAAGGAAATCAACGACTTGCAACGACTTTAAAGATAGGTTTTAGTGCTTAATCTATTTTTGAAGTAACATGGGTAGTAGCCTAAAATATTTTGAATGATTAAACAAGCAAAAAAATAAATATCTAATGAATATCTGGCTACTTGCACAATTCGGGTAATATAAACTAATGTTACACTAACAAAATGCTACGCTTATCGCTGGGGGCTTGTGCAGAACAAAGTATTTTCAAATTATATTTTGTACCAAAATGTTACGTTTAACTTGATAAGTGTTAAAGGATACACATTTAGAGTTTACATGCATGCTGTTTAGAATAAAATCAAAATTTTCTAATAAACTAACTAAATGCAAATCATTTGGAAAGAATGAATGAAAATTTTAAAATTTTTGTTAATAAATTAACAAATATAGCTATATTTTCTTTCTGTAGCCCGGAGAACATAAATTATTAAAAATATTTCCGCAACTAGGGATATTCTTTTGGACAGAGTGTTTGTTTCAGGAAAGAATTCTAAGCAAAGTTTAAAATATAGCAAACTTATTTTATATTTATAAGTCTCCAAATCAAAATAATTTTGACGCAATATCTGTATAATCTATCTATAGAAGATGTTTGAAATTTATTTGTCCCCAATTTGGGGGTAAACTAGGAACTCCATCTGAAATTTACAATGACTAATCTAACCTTCTATATCTAAACAGGGAATTCTTTCTCAGGAGAGAGATGATTGCTTCAATAACAAAATGGATTATTCGAAATTTCATTAATACAGTAAGAATAATCATTTAATTTGGTACGCAATCACATCTCAAAGATATAATAATTATTATCAGGTGAATTCAAGTACGTCTATTTAATATGGTGTATCTTATAGGACTCTTAATGTTGAATTTGCCTACAGCTATCTTAAGTCATACCTGCTATTAGATTAAATACTATACTAGTATAGATAGAATTTCACAGCAAATTTTCAAAAATGCATTTTATCAAATGCAAATACTCTCTGTAATGTAGAACATCATTGATTCTATGGGAAAATTACATCAAATTCTTAACTTATCAGGAAACTATTTGCCTGCCTTTCAGTCAAGTGCCCACAAAAGATTACATTTATGTATAATAGAATAGCACATGGATTTATTATTTAAATAATATTCTAATAAAAATCCATTGGCAGATACAAGATGCTTTTAACATATTTAACAGTAACCTTTGCGATTAAAAACAGTATTATTTCATAGGTTTTCTTGGTAATAAACATTTCATATTGCATACACTACAAAAACTTAGTGAATATTAAATCTTAAAATCCAATTGATTTTCATCAATGCTAGAGATTAAATATTTTCAATTTGATAAAGGAATTTTTTATCAGCTGATAATAGCATTTAAATTTCATCATCTGACTACATTTTGCTTAGGTTGAGTATATTTGTTTATTATCCCTGTTAAGAACCATTGCATCTGTCATTGAAACAACAAACTATAGATATAACTTATAGTTACAAATGAAAAACTATTATTTGCAAATAGTAAAATATATTTAGAAGGAATTCCCAACTTTTAGGACGGAATAATCCACCTTAAAGAGTTTGGATGAAACATTGTTAGTTTTTGATTTACCAAAGTACAAGTCGGAAAATTGTAGGTCACCATTGCTTGAAAATATGTGGAACACTTCGCAACTATATATGATGATATATATGTAGATAAATTTGACAGAACAGAAATTAATTAACCATTAAAAAACTAAACAAGTTTTTGAAATGATAGTCTTTTGAAATAAAAAAAATTGAAGATTCGCTTTTTTTAAATTTAATATCAAAAAATAATAATGAATAAATTATTTTGAATATTCATTCTTATAGTATACTATAATTGTTAAAAATTAGAAATTTGATGTTCAAAAGCGTTTTTTATTTTTGGTTTTTAGGAAACATATATATAAGCTTCCAGAAATGCAAAAAACCAGTCCCGCTCAATTTCTATAAGCAAGAATTTCCTCTTAGGGACAGATGTTGTATTCAAATTTTACAAAAACGTCTAATTGCTAAAATGGTCTAAGAGTGATAACTCAGAAATATTGATATATATATATATATATATATATATATTAGTAATGTGTGGATAGAGCTTTTTTAATGTCCGTATATACCCGTACCCGAAACGTTTTAACCGTAACCGCCCGTACCCAAGAATATAGTTTCCTTTGCTACTATTTTGCAATTCAATAATTTTCTATAACGTGTAGAACACAATTCACACTTATTATAGATGATTTTTCATCATTTTTGTAACTTATGTTTTTGAAGTGACCTATTGGAAATACCATAATATTAAATGAAAAGCGTATCAGATAATAAATATGTACATGTGCACACGTGCCTTGGCTGCGGTTATGGGCGGGTAAAATCGGGTACACGCAAGTATTACACGTGTAATTTTATTATATTTCATTGATTTATTTTAAGTAGCTGTTAAAATTTTTCCAAAATGTTGCCAAATAATCCATAATCCAAAAATTTGCCAAAAAATCCAAAATGTTGGCAAATAATCCAAACAATTTTTCTAGGGTACTGATATTCATCTTTTCATTTGAATAATATTCTTCTAATCAGTAATGAATACTTCATTTAGGGGCCCTTCTAATAGTAGTACGACATTTTCTAGTGAAAAAATTATATTTCAAAAAATTGGATTTGTAATTTTGTGTGACTAAATAATAACTGCTAAATGTTTAAAATTAGGTTTAAGTAGTGCAGCCTCAAAGCTATATTGGTCTAAGAAACTTGAAATATTAAGTTAACAGACTCCAGTCTCTAAAGTCCCTACCATCGCAATATTACCTTGAAGAATAGATAAGATATTATGGTTGTGTAACAATGGAATGTAGGACCTTAAGAGAAAATGTATATATCTATAGAGATCCTTAGTGCTCACTTACAATCACCCGATCATTTATCTTCGATTCTGTAATCTGAAATATAATTAATGCGGATTTCCATCCAAACTATAGGAAACATGTTTTTCTTTGGTTGCTCTGAAAACCCCAATGTTGATAACCACTGCTCTATAGATAGTAACTTCATAGTATTAGAAAATTAATGGCAGTGTATTCATATAATTCCAAGGTTCACTAGTAGCATGTGTTGAAGATCACATCCAGTGTGCTTACTGCAAATGTGTCTGGCATTCAGCATATCGTCTGATCAAAAAATCATTGATAGATCTTGGTCGAATCTTCAATACAGGAAATCTTTGATCGATGGCGTTCCTAAAGGTGAGTGTTTCTGAAGCTAGTGTGTAGTTTTCTGGCAAAGAAATTGGAACCTATTGCTAAATCGTTGCAGTCGACGTCACTTTTTAGGCTTTCAACATCTAACTGTCTATTGATGCTGCAACTTCATGGCATATAAGTGTGAATTCTGCATCTAAAAAACGGAGTCTAATTCTTGATTGACCAATATAAAAGATATCACACAATATTCATAATATTACTTCATTAATAACACATGTTCCAATAGAAAAATCGTTAGTTCTCTTATTATGAAACTGTATTTGCAAAACTAAAATATATAAAATTGAAGTTCCATCTGTGTTTACATTCTTGTACTAATGATTTAATGAATTACTTTATCAGTTATTCATGTGAAGCTTTACATAAGACCTCTAAAAACATTCACATAATAAGTTCTCGTATTAAAAAAGTTTTGATAGATTATGAAAAGGAAATAATAAACGTCCAAATTATCATGTGCTAAAGCAAACACATTAAAAACTACTGATAAATTAGCCCAATTATGTCTTTTGATGCATCCCTTAAAATTGAAAATTAATTAATAATTTTTTAATATAAAAACAATATTTTTTCTTTTGAACCAAATGAAAATACCGCTCGTAAAAGCAAAGTCGTGATTTTATATTTAATTTGAAATAGTAATATATTTAAGAGAGCGGAAAGAATTGACATATAAAGTGTATTCTTAGACGATTCGACGTCGTCTCTTTAAAATTTTTTTCTGCAATTTTCTTGATGTTTAATAGATTATATTTAGTCAAGTTGCTGAAAACGATAATTACGTCTTTCGACTTATTTTTGTTTATATAGACTGATTCTTAAAGTGCAATTGTTTTCAGTAGGAGAGTATTTTCTGCAAGCTTAAGTGATATTTGGTCTATTATTGTTTACTAGGAATGAACTGGGCACAGGCTTCTACTTAGTCGTGATGTGTTTAGAGAAGTTGAAAACTTTCGAATTATAATAACTTATATTGAAAAATTAAATTTTAACCGTAATTCATAATTAACGTACGCCATGTGCCCATAAAGCCTTACAACAATTCCAACTAGTAAAATTTTTTCACAAAAATTTTTTTTGTTGCATTGCTTTTCCTTAATTGTTAATTTATTTAAAGTTAAAATATTTAATTGTTAATTATCAACCACTGTTATAGAAATTTAATATTTAGCTCAAGTAAGAAAGTGACCACATTATAAACACATTTTCGATAACAAATGAAAGACAAATAGAGGCTTATAAAATATATTTGAAAATATAATTGTCTCAGCTTGTAACCTGGTGGCAAAGTTATTTGATATGTTTGCAATGCAAAGCGTGACACGCAAATAAACGTCTTGAAACTGAATCCATTAAACGAACTCTAACTTCTTGAGTTATTTGGTGTTGCGATTCAAGGATGTAACTCTTCAATTCTTTCAGATTTGTGGGATTTTTTTCTCGACAAAATCCTTCAGAATCCGCCACACGTTCTCTATGGGTACTAGATCTGGCGTATTCGCTGGCCAAAGTCTAACTTGAATATTATAATTAGTAAAAAATTATTTCGTCGATTTTGAGGTATGAAGAGTTGCTCCATCTTGTTCGAAGATCCATTAATCGGGATATAAGCAGGTTGCGTATGATACAAATTCCTCGAGTATCTGTCAATATTGTGAACTATTAATTGTACCAGTGCCATCTAGTGTGAAAACTAATGATAGTCAAATATTGAGAAGTGACAATTTTTTACTTGAGCTGTATAATCATTTCGTATATATATATATATATATATATATATATATGTATATATAATAAATCCCTTAGTACTAGAACGGCCAAGTGGTTCAAAATTGCCCGAAATTAGAATTTTGTTTACTTGTGTATGCATTCATTAAGAACAACAGCAGGTATGTGCCCCACCAATTAACTGATAATCCATTTCAATTTGTATGTGTAATTTTTTTTTTTACATAATGTTCCATTTTGAAATGCTGCATGAAAAAGAATAACAAGGAGTAATGGCCTTTCTAGTGTTCATTAATTCCATAAATTCAAAAATTATAATTTTTACGTAATTCTTATTGCATTCGATAAACCTGGAACTTTTAAGAAGGGTGTTTGGAAATACTGAATGGAAAAACTACATAACGTAATTGAATTGAATTCATTTGAAGCCATTAAATGTCCTAAATCCTGCACATAAACAATAAAAACGATTTATTTTAAATTACATTCAAAAAGTACAAACATCATTATAATAACTTGCCCAGCTTTTTACAATTATTGTGAAGGGTTGTTTGTAATCTGGTTAACTATAAGCTATCCAGGCTATTCAACAATGACTACATTTTCGAACAATTACCTTCAAGTCTATTAAGAAATTTAGAAACCTTGGAATATTGTTGAAAATATTAACTATTTACATTGAAGAATTTGATTTTTGAGAAAACTCAAATTCGTATTTGCCTAATGTTCTGTAGATAGACTACCTAAGATACTTTAAAGCTTGCTGTGCGAAAGGAACGCCCTTATGGGGAATCAGGATACGAAAAATGACAGAAGTGAACCTTCTCTATTCTGAAATGTCGCTTTGATTTGAGTATCAACATTTTTAGTTTAGCATTGCGTTAGCCTTTGATAGATGCCCAAAATTACACTATCCTTTATTTGATGATTTGAGTTTAAATGGATATCATCAGTTTTTAATAAATAATCTAGAAATGTCTGTTTATGACACTTAAGTATACAATTTCTGGCAGACATTTGAAACGTTCATCACCAAGGCTCCCAACAGCACTGCTGTTAATAGCTACAAGCTGTTACAGCAAACAGCAAACAAGTGCTGTTTAAAACAGCACATAAAATTGACCCATTTTGGCATATTATCTGGTGCTGTTAACACACTGTCAATGCCTTTCAATCCCCTCAACAGCCCATCAAAGAAGTACAAGAATTCAGACCAGTGCTGTAAGCATTGATAACGATAATTGCAGCCCCAGGTAGTCAACAAACACTATTGATCGAGGGTGATTCAACGCGATTGTGAAGTAAAATGAACTATTTTCAATTTTGTTCACAGCTGGTCCCAAGGGGGGTGGTCGCCCCCTAATCTAATTTTTGATTAGTTAAATCAAAAAATGTTCGGAAAAAACATTTAAAAACTAGGTCGAGAAATTTTAGGTGGCCGCGGGTGTAATTGTTTATAACCGCATTTTTTGAAAAATTCACCCGCACCCACAACATTCCCACTATTTTCTTAATGTCATCTGTCGATTACAATTAATTATGCCAAAAAAGTCAATCACCGAATTGACTTTGTATTAATTTTGTTTAATTTAGTGAATGATGTCAAATATTTTATATTATATAAATTTCGTAGTATAATTAATATTGTATTAGCTTAGTATTACACATGTAACACAATAAAATGTCTATCCGCATCACACCGCAACCCGCGTGGCATTTTTAGAGTCTTTTTTTTAATATTTTCGCATGATCAAGACCGTCAAAAAACCTCCTGCTCTTATCCATCCAATGTCAGAGCCTATCTACGAATTTTTTATCGATTCAATCTAAGAACTAGGTAAGAAAACATCGAAGCTCTTAACAGCAAATGAAGGGTCGCTGTTTGCTGTTAACAGGAAAATGAGAAGCCCTGTTCATCACTACTATTTCGATATTTGATATATATTTCTTTTAGAATTGCTTAGCATAGAAATTACTTATTATACATAAGTATCTCAGTACATGATCATTTTTACTGGACTTAAACTTCATTAAGGACAGAAAGATCATTGTGAACACGCAAGTGCACATTAGTGGTTGCATTCTCAAGAAACCCTTTAGAAATATAGTTGTATCTCTAATTTGAAAGAAGATTTGTGTCTCAAATTCGTTTAACTTTCTTAAAAATATATTAGGAAAATAAATCATTAAAAATGGCATTAATTTTATCATTATTTTTTATATTTATTCAATTTATTCCATAAAATCAATATTGTATTAATTTCATTGTGTGATTGATAAGTTGTTCTGTAAATGCTTGTTCATATTTCAAAATGTATACAAGTAAAAGTCTGGAAAGCACAAATAAATCGGAGTTTTCAAAAGTTAAAATTTGAAAGGTTTGCAACAGAAAGGCGGAATGCACTCCCTTAACAAATAGAGTGAGTTAACATTCGATGAAAATTGACATTTTTGTAGTTCTTCACTCCTTAAAATTAAGTTTCTGTATAGATGATAATTTTTCCTAAAATCTGCTTGGTTAAGGGCTTTGGATTACAAATTATACAATGCAAATAAAAAAGGCACTCAAAACCATTGAAATAAGATCTCTTGCTTGCAATTGAATAATTTTATAATTAATCAATCTACTCTTATAGGAAATTGTTTAAAATTGGTTTTTTTTGGAAATGAACTAGTTCAATTATTTCTAATTTTCACAATTCTCTCAAAATTTGTTAAGCCAGTAATTTTGCGGATTTTATCTCCTTTAATTAAACAAACCCCATTGAAATATACATAATTGTGGAAATAATTGGACCTGAATTGGTTTCTGATAATGCTTAAGAGGAGAAATTAATGATGGATATAATTACTCCAGTTTATTTCATCGTGATTTTGACAATGACATGAGGAGCAAGACGAGCCTTGGAAATATATTTATATAGTAATTACCAGGGAGCGGATACATAAGTTTTTACTTATTTTCACTTATTTTACTTTTTCCCGCAAATCACTTATTATCACTTATTTGATCACTTATTTGGATATTTCTGAGAAATACGAGCATTTCTCAGAAATACCCCAGGTTAGGAGCCCACTGGCTGTTTCATTTTTTATGTATTATGCATACAACTTGTTAAATAATGAAAAATATTAAAAAAGTACTGAAAAAAATACTAAGAACACTATAATCTTTTTGATCCCGTAAGAATCTTGAGGTTAAGAACAATGAATAGACATAGAAAGTGCATAATATTAGTGTATTTGTCATTGGAGTATGATTGAAGTCTTGAATTTATCATTGAAATGGATGTTAATCAAATGTATGAATGATGTCAAGGTTCTTGGGATAGGGTGGTTAATGACATATTTGACTAACACCTATATCAAAAAGTTTCGACTGGTAACTGCAATATGTTTGTGCATTTCATACAATTAGTTCTGATATTCATTTGAATTTTTAGAAAATTAGCACATTTTTTAAGATTAAAAATTTATTTCTCGGCCGGAACATGTAAAATTCCAACATTTGGCATCTCATTCAAAAGTAAAAAACTATATATATATAAGTTATATATATATATATATATATATATATATAT
>CABFPE010000302.1:319290-335833 GCA_900660155.1 Hofstenia miamia
TATATATATATATATATATATATATATATAGATTGATAGATATATATATATACACGTATATATATATATGACGGAATTTAATTGGATCCTACTTGAAATACAATGAATAATTATAGACAAAGTATGAATCGGGCTGTTATTTTGGCAAAGCCCATCCCGAACTTCAGCCCAAACACCTTCTCGACCCAGGCAGACGCGTGTCCCATGCCATTTTTCAGCAATATAGCAACTGAGAAACAAAACTCATTTAGCACAGTGTATAGCCAAGTGGTAGCAAATCCAGCCGATGAAGTTCTCCCAAACTAGAGCAGCGTGACCATGGCACATGAATATGTTCTCTTGTTAGAGTGCTTGCTTGAAAAAATTGAGTTCGTAGCTCTGATTTCAACATTGTTTTGTTATGCATTTGTGTATTTATTGTGAACTCTAATCCTAGCCACATTTTGGTTCTAGCAGAACATAACCAGACTTCACCGCTTTCAGGGTGGGGCTTTAGAACTACTTAATGAGAT
The DNA here is from genome assembly GCA_900660155.1 of Hofstenia miamia. Classification (NCBI taxonomy): domain Eukaryota; kingdom Metazoa; phylum Xenacoelomorpha; order Acoela; family Hofsteniidae; genus Hofstenia; species Hofstenia miamia. The sequence goes on from CABFPE010000302.1 coordinate 319,803, forward strand.
GTTGGAGTTAAAAACGTTAATTTACATGTTAAAAACAAAATAGTTATTGAGCAAAAATGAAATGAAAGCATTTCTCTTTTAATGATGTTCCATACTTTGACCGCAGCTTTTTCAGGGCCAAGTCAATATGAGAGTTTGCAAATCGGTCAGAATAGAAAATTTACTCGATCCCCGCAGAAAATGGAATTAATGTAAGAAATTGGAGTGTCAATTATACATTCGAATTTCCTCATTGCAGTTGCGCTGTTAAATATCTGTAATTTTTATTTGCAAAAGTTTGATAAAAACGGTTTATTCAAACGGGGCCTCAGGCTACGAAATTATTCTGTTAAAAACTATAATGTTAAAAACGTTAAAAAGCCACGGTTAGTTAACATTGCTAGGTAGTGTTGGGTCAGTTCAGGATTTTTACATCATGTTTATCAGGTTTAATCAGGTAGGGATATCTTTTTAGTTTTATAAAATGGTAAAATCTTGTTAAATCAGTTTAGTTTTGGTACCAATACTTTACCTTACTGATTTGCTCCATTACATATGCAAAATATGCCACAGGCTTAACGTAGAACCTCAAACTGATAGACGGGGATACTCAAGCACTGCCGTAGCCAACGGGGCAGGGGGCCTGGGCCCCCAAAAATTCATTGTTTCAATCGAATAATTGGAAAAATAGAAGTCGTGACATTGCAGAAAATATATACAAATTCGATACTCAAAGGTTCACTATTCAAGACTTGATCTATCTTTTCAAACGATTGGATAACCCTCAGAAAGCACTGCTGATTCAAGTCGTCAAAATCGCCAAGCTTATTCTTGTTATGCCAGCTACCAACGCCATTAGTGAACGCTCATTTTCTGCATTAAAACGAGTAAAAACATACCTCCGATCAACCACCCGGCTCAACAATTTACTTGTTCTTCATATCCATAAAGATGCTGCTGATAAATTGAACTTGGAAACGGTTGCTAATGAATTTATCAACAAATTTAACAGCAGAAAAAACATTTTTAGGCAATTCTAATCATTTACTAGTAATGTAATATTTTAAGAATTCAAAAAGATAACATGAAACTGCCAAGTTTCGACATTATTTCAGCCTTTTAGTGTCTAAACTCGCTTTCGGAGAGGCACTTTTACCCAGTAAACATAGAACTGTCGTAACGACGTCGCTGAACGACATAATAACGGCACTAAAACGACATTACAAAACAACGTCTTTTCACAATAAAAATTTATCTCCAAATTGTCATAATACTAAAATTATTGCTATTTTTAAATATTTTTTGCTAGACGGAATTATACACCGCCACTAATCCGCGCTATAAACGCCACTCAAACAATTCAACGCCTATTAAACGCCAATACACCACAAAAACGACGTCGTTTCAACAGTTCTGTTTATTGGGTAGCCAATCTAAAGTGTCTATAATCCAAAATTTTTTCGACCCGTCGGCCCCAACCGAGATGGGGCCTCCTTAGATACTAAATATGTGGCCCCCTAAAAAATGTTGGTGCCTACGGCACTGACAAGTATATAATTACGTTTAGGCAACCGTCAATTGCAAATGCTTTGTTGATTTGTGATTTAGTAGCTTTCAGCTAGCTACAGAGTTAACCTGTTTATTCAATGACAACCTTATCTCCGCTTTCCTCTAATTTTTAGTAATATTATAGTTGGTATTTATCAAAAGTCATCTTAATTTTTATCAATGCATTGCTATGGTTACATGACTCTTTAATTTACAAATAATTTTGTATTTATTGAAATAATTTTCTGTTCTTACTGAATGTTAATAGCTAAAACCGATGGTTGCATTCAGATACAGCGTAAAAGAAATAAGAAAAGTAGTTATGGCCGCGGCATGGAGATCTCACTTTTTTCTGATTGGTCTAGAGGGGACCTTTGACCCTTACCAGCTCGTGAATATTACTGGGGGTGTTGTAGTGACGTCATGGAAAGTGTATAGTCAATCTGTGTTGATTCATGTACTTACAAGCTTTGTGATTTTACAGAAGGCCAATTTAGTTTGCATGTTTTATTTTACTTTGTTTGCATGTTTACTTGTTTGCACACATTTTTGTTGATATACGTAACATTGTTAGCAATGAGTTGACATTTCGTTTGTGATGATACATTTTTGACTAATGATATCTGTGAAAATTCCATACGTGTAAAAATGGAAATCAGTTTGTTTCCTTAATAATTACATGTTCTGTGTCGTTTTAGTAGCGTTTGATGTTGCAAATAACGACGTTGTTTTGGTATTAAACTAACGTCGTTTTGATGGCTTTGTTCTTACTGGGTATTGCCTAGCAAGCCTGTATACAAATTCGCTATTTTCTATACATTACATGTAAAGGGTTACATTTACGCTTTTTTCAAATGCATTGCTATTTCATTGTAAAAAATTCCACACGTTCTAATGATTAACATCCACATTCATTGTAATTTATTTTGTTTTTTTGGGATCTATACATTACATGCAAAGAGTTGCACTTCGTTTTTTCAAATGCACTGCTATTTCATTGTAAAATTTCCATGCAATTAATTCGTTTTTCACTAATATCCAATATACAAAATGGAAAAATATCATATACTTAAACATTACAGGCATATGAAATTTAGACTTACATGATAAAGGCAATTGTGGCTTTCATTTTTTCAAAAACATTGCTATTTTTCATTGTAAAAAATTCCATATGTATCTAATGATTATTATCTGCAATTGTTGCAATTAATTTGTTTCCTATCCATAAAAATTCCATGCATTTAATTTGTTTTTTGCTAATACAAAATGGCAAAATATTAACACTGCCTTTATGCAGAAGAGAATTGAAAATCAATTATTGTAGAATCTGCACAAGGAGATTTATAGACATATTTTCAGTAATGCTATAAAAAATTTCCATTAATTAATCCATATAACCAACTGTACAATTCCAATTAATCCAGCTTTCCATTTCTAGCAAGGTAAGGTATTACTAACAACTCATTTAGATTGGAAGCAGCAAGATGTCATCAGGGTCTAAACCTGACCCTAAGCACTGCAACTCAAAGAGGAACATAAAACAGTAAAGGATCACCAGTCACCATGGAAGTGATTGTGACTCACAATGAAGCTCATGGTGTGAAAATGTGTTCTCAGTGATTGTGTGTTGTAATTCTCTAGCAATTTAGTGTATTGATAGTTCTTTATATTGCTGATAATAGCAATAAATGAAGGTTTACAACCATTCTGCATTAGCTTATTATAAACCCTACATATACTGTAGATAACCCTACATGTATAAAGATATAGCTAAACCCTGAGTACATGTGAACAATCAATATGATCAGCAGAAATTGGATGCTTAACAGTCATAATCAAAGGTCACATATAACATTGTCTCAGATGACAATTACAATAAACAGAATGTAATATAATTCAGGGTTCATAGGCATCTCATATGTATAATAGAGCTTATTATAACACCATAGTAATTTGGATCTAAAAAGGGTTAGCCTAAGGGTAGCTATCCAGCTGTTTAATGACATGAGTTATAATAACAAATGAATCAGTTGGAAAGCTTCAATGAAATAAAAACCCCTACATGTAGACTTAAGCTAAGAGCACATAACAGAGAAAGTCCTGGCTACCAGATTCACCACATTATGAATAGCTGAATGTGTGTCTGCTCCAAGAATCTGGGGACCACTGGGTACTATTTGTGCACTCAGATGTTTAGCTTTCCATTGACATGTATAGTCAAACCTGATAATACAATATAAGAAATTAAATGAAGTAAATTCATCACCAACTAAATCCATTTCCCAATATTTATAATAGTATTGCACAAACAATTAATCAGCATGTATCTCTTTGTAGATTCAAATTTGTTTACAATTTGCTAATTTGTTTTTCTGCTTCTGATTAAGCAATGTCATCTAATTAGCTGTAGCAATTTCGTCCTTTTAGATTTTGCCAAACTGTTTTTCCAATAAACATAATATCAAAGTGCACAATTGTTTTATAAAGAATTCAAAGAATAATAATTGTGTTTTGTACAAAAGTATAATTAAATTAATTACTGATAGTCTTGGTTATCTTCTTTATTATTCTTTGTACTCAACACATTTATGCCACATTATGTTTTCAATTAATGCTAATGTACTTTAGAGACTTCTGTGTTTTATAACACATAGCAGGGCTTTCTATTTTGTTGATCATTCCTCATTTATCATGAAAACCAAATATATGCTGTTATTAAACACATAAAGTCTTGAATGGTTAAATTAATTACAATGCTAGATAGGATATATTTGAACCATCACATAAGGAGATACAAATTTAATAATTACAATGAAATGTGGGTGTACATCTGATTGTTAAATCTAGTAACACATTAATAATTTGCTAACACAACAACTAGAAAAACGTGTTTTTAATGCACTAGTCAGAGTCTTTGTGTAGAGTTTAATTGCAAAAGTTGGTTTCTTCTTTACTGGGTAAGTCATTTTTTATATTTTGAAATGTGAAATGCTCTTGCTATTAGAAAATAATAATTAAGAACTTACAACAATATGTTAAACCTCCAATCTCAGTGGCATGTGAAACAATATTGAGAAAGTTATTAAAGTTGACTGAACAGACTAGACGTTCCACTCTGCCTAAACTTTTGGTTTCATACATTGGAGTAAAGGGACTCCTCATCATGTATTTGTGAAATATAAAAGCATAACAAAAAATTGTAATAAATGCATAGTAAACTGTTTTTCTTTCTTAGCAAAACATTTACATTTTAACACACTGCCACAAAACATATCAGAAAAACAACGTTATTTGAAGCAGTTATTCATTCCTAAAAATATTTCAATAAATTTATAGTAGAAGTTACATTAAAAAAAGCATTTCTTGTAGCATGGTCAGGGTACTGGTCATTTGAGGCAATTGCACTTCTCATGTCAACAATATTGAAATATTGTGTCAACTGCATTGCAGTTCACATAGACTCAAACCTATTGATGTGCATTTAAATAGATAACTGATGCAAATATATGAAATATTTCTTTTAGAGATTGTTAACACTTTCATAGGGAGGAAGTTTATCGAAGTTTCAATAGTTCATTATTAATGCTCTCAGTACTGTTCAATAACAGGTCCTGTAAATCAAAGCAATATGTTGACGAAAACACTTGAACAATGAATTTGCAAAGTCTCATTAGCAAATTACATGCTCACCAGAAAATTGCAAGTCATTGACTCGTAATAACAGAAGCCCTAAATGTATGTAGCAATTCATCATTTCATGAAGTATATCTTGATATGCGTACCTTTCCCACCACTAACAAAACTGCCAAACCAAAATCTATCGGCCTATTTTCTCCAAAAGTAATTTCATGAAATTGAGTTTGTCAAAATATTAGAAGAAACTTGAAGCTATACTAAATATATAGAAAGCAGCTTAATCCCTAAAGAGACGCCATATGTACACATTTCCACTGGAGCACGATGCACGATCACCTTGACCTGTTTTACTCTTTCATGAATTTGTAATGCTTTATGTCCAAATTATTAAGCCTTTCTTGATATTACACTTACTCACATTTGCATAGATACATTTAGATATACAATGGTCTTAAACTTTTTGATTTTTCCCTTCATCTAGGTAGATACATCAAAATAGGTACATCACCCACCCAACCTTCTCACAACAGCTGCCACTGGTAAGAACCTTAATGCAAGTAAGATCTACAATAACTCATAACATATTCGTTCAGACCTCCAGTTATATAATAAAAAGATTTCATTAAAACATTTAAATTTACTAACTGGATGTTTTTTCTCCAAAAGGGTGTCCACTTTACCCTCTTTGATTACTATTTACTGAAGCTGTTTACTAAAGTTTTAAAACTCTTGTAAAAGTTAGTTGTTTTATGAAAATGTTGTTTTTGTTCAAAAAATTTTATAAAAACATAATATTCACCCATTCAATTAGTGCAGATATAAGATATAATATATGACAATATAGATATACTAATTAAACATTTTTCTAATATACCAGCATGGTGCATAATAGTATGGCATCATGCCATTAATGGCACATCTAAGTTTGATGAGTTTAATAAATTCCTTGTTGAAAAAATAGCTGGACGCGTAACTGTTTAAGTGTCAATAATTTTTCTCTTGCTACGCATATACATTACGGCTATGCTTTGATTTCATTACGTAGTTCTTGATGAACTACGTAACTCAGTAACTCTGTTCTAACAACATTCAAGGAATATTCAATATTGGATGTCCCGCAACTAATGTGTTGTTCAGTATATTTGAATATCAACTTCCTTGTTCACTCATTCATTAGCGAAATTTCTATGAGTACTTTGCTTCAAGTCTATTGAATGTATTGAATTATAACAATTATATATTATTATTTTTATTGATTAAATTTGTAAAAGTGAAGCTATTAAAATTAGTAGATGCTTGGATTTGGCAATCAACGCTATTTGGTAGCTAAATGCAAACATTTAAATGAGGGGTTGAAATTTATTCCAGGGGGTTTCAACCCCCCTGACCCCATGTCCTACAACCCTGTAATAGCACCTTTACATGTTGAAATTCGTAGATAATTTAATGTTATATATTCAATTGCTACTTCGATTTATTATCGTTGCATGTGCGGGTATGTAGTCTGCATATTAAATTATAATAATGTTGTTTACTAATGAACAAACCTACCAGACAATTCTTAAAAAGTTAAGGAAGATTTTCAAATGGATGAAAAAATTATATCAATAGTAATAGTAATGCGATTAAAAGAAAATGACAAAAATTTATATATAATTACATACACACATAAAAAATCATGCAACAGAAGATCTTAGAAATATTTTATAAATTATAATACAATATTAGACCTTGTACATATCAATGTAAAATATTTAGAAGTATAATTAAGAAAAACTCATTTCTTAGTATTGCAGCAAAATTATGGAATAACTTGGATAAAAATACTAGATCAGAAAAGAAGTTTCAATTGCTTAAAAAATGATTAATTATTTCAAAACTTCTTCAACAAGGAATTACCTTTCCAGTCAAAGAATTGTTTCATTAATTACAAGTAGCTAAGTATATCATTTTCTCTTATCAATTTAAGATTAATCACAAAGAATTTAACAAAGAGAGCAATTAAATGTTGGAACTAAAATGACTTACTACAGTGAGCAAGACTTTAAAAAATAAAAATATATACTATTAATAAAAAAGGGCATCATCATATTCTTCCATAAATGTTGGGGAATTTGCAATTAAGATATTATTTTTTAATAAATTTGACAAAGTAGCATTTTGAAAATTTTCAAAGACAATTAAGACCATTTCTTCTGACAGAATTTTTATCACTGTTATAATAGTGGTGTGCTTGAATGATTTTTCACTATATGATGTTAAGTGCTGAATGATTTGACAAACCTGCAAAAAGCTTCGAATAATAAAGAGTTTTTGGTTTCTTCCTCATTTGCTGATGTTGTAATTGAGATGTTTTTCTTTCCTATTTCATTCTCTCCTATAACTCGTTTAGAAAATGTGTAGCCATACGTACATGGATCTAATTTCTATAACAAAATATGCTATTAGTGGTCTATTATTGTCGTTTTCCACTCCATTAGTATCAACTTTTTGTGTGAAATTCATGCCTGCCCACACTGAAGTAATTTTTTACTCATTACGAGCAGAATTATAGCAAGTGACTGTCTTTATTGCAGGTTAATTATCTCGAATATTTTAGTTTATTGCACAGTATAAACGGAGTTACACCGTTATATTACTTGAAATCAATAAGTTTATAACGCATCAATGAATTTATTGAAATTTTATGTTATAAATCATCAAACAGTTGATCCAATGAAATGATTTTCATGTAATTCAATTTACACGTGGTAAGTTTTTTAAACATGGGTACGCATGGAGCAAACACACTCTTTAATTATGCAAGCTGATGCAAAAAATTGCGAATTTTAAAGATTGTAAAAGCATTTTTTATAAATCAAGGTTGATAAATTTTGGATTTACTTAAAAACTTACTCGCATTTTCAACAATTTATTATGCATTTTTAGTTTAGTAAATTTGATTGCAGTCAATAGCTCAATAAGATGACCATTATGATCTTAACTTGATTTGTTCTCAAAAGGCTTTAGAATTACTTGGAAAGAGTGCGACTACCCTTGCATAGTGAATAAATTATTGTCTGTATAAAAAGCCATTTAAAGCTAAAATTACACTTCATTTTACTATCATGTTTTTGGTATGGATTGAAAAAGGATTCTGAATCATTTAAGAAGTATGCGATTTAAAATTAAGAACATTTTCATCATACAAATATGGGACAATAGTTTATGTGAAAGGATTTTTTGGGCGGGGTAGTTTAGGCAGTAGAATAAAACGCGTGGAAATATAGGGCGGAAGTGAAGAAATGAATTTGGGGCTGGGCCCAATGTCTGTAGAAAGAGATGAAGCAATTATCAAAAATCTTTCCAAATTTCCAACTTTGATCCATCTACTGTTCAAGTTACTTCAAAAGATGGTAGAATTTCCATAAAATTCCCAGAAGAATCAATGATGGTAAACTTCCACATGGAGGTGATTAAAGACTATGCAACTTATATTTGATTGGAGGACAACAGAGCGATGGAGGATTGCATAGGCAAAAGATAGGTTCATATAATACATGAATGTTAATACATTAGTGAGAAAACGAAATAAAATATTATGAAAAGCATCTACAAACAATCCCTGTCAGGGAAGTTTTGTCTGACAGTTCACTATTAAATATTATTTATTTAATCTCTTAAATAACTAGTAAGGATTTTCAAAAATTTTATTCCCAACATCGAATTTTCAATAGAAAAATTGAAAGTGTCTATTTCAAACACATTTAACACCAAAATATACTAATCTATAAAACCATCTACGATCATTTATTGCTGATTAAGCCTTCTTGTTTAAATCGCGCTAACTCACTTTTTTCTAAAGCCTGTATTGAACTGGCAAAACACATATTTGAACAAATCAATTTAGTTATCCCCCGCTAAGTGGTGTGCAATTAAAATGATTCAAATTTCTAGACATGATGCAAATACATTTGTAAAAACCATTTATAAGTTGCCTGCAAGTCTTATTGTAAGAAATATGTCATAGTTATTTGTAATCAAGTTTTATAATCCATATTGAAATAGTAATTTTATATTAAGAAATTTAAACAAGTAAAAGACAATTTTTTTGGTCATTAATAGGTTAACGTGAGAAAAGTTAAACATGACAATTTATATGATTAATCCCATCAAATCTCTACGTGAGAGTAACATTATCAACAAAATATAAGCGGAAACCGAACATTTTAAAAACACATATTTTCTAACGCGACGCGACGAGAACTATGCTGCCCCATCGGACCTGAAAATTTACCGCCATCATTTGACCTAAAAATTATTTTCCTTATTTTCCTGAACATAATGATTCTTACAATTCAGTTCAGAGCAGACTTGTCAACGAGCCGAGTATGAGCACAGTATTTGATACACAACGAGCCCAAAACGAGGCTATTTTAGACAAAGCAAGTTTATAGTTCTGCTTGTTAATTTGATTACATAGTTTTTTTCTTATTTTTTGAAGTCAGTATGCCTTTCCTATAATCTTATTTAAAAAATGTTAATTAAATAATTGGAAGAGCTATGTAAAAAATTCTTTGAGCACAATATTTTTAAAAAAAATACCGAGCTAAAACGAGCCTCATTCAAAGATTTTATGTGGCGAGCCGAGCCGAGCCGAGCTTGGAAATGTCGGCTGGTTGACAAGTCTGGTTCAGAGCCGATAGGGCTCTGAACAACAGAAAAAACCGCGTAAAAAACTTTTTTGGGCACAGGCAGACAGGGCCTGTCTTAGCTTGCGTGGGGACCGGGCAAAATATGACATATAAGTAAACTTAAAAAGAAATGATAACAACGTCCCTGTTATTATAATGCGGACATCGCATCTTACTTGTTGGGAGCCAGTGTTGAATCTAGGATTGAAATTCCGGGGATACAGGTTTTACCTAAGGATTTATTGAAGGCTCTTCCAGTGACTATGATGAATTTTTTGGTTTGCATTACAAACGGAATTCCATTCATGAAAAAGGCAGTTCAAATCCTTCTGCCAAAACTTTTTTTTTGAACGTGCTATTACCAGAGTGTGTGAGAAAATAAGTGAAAAAAACACATGTTTAAAAAGGCAATAATAATTTTCATAAGCTGATACAGGTCATTGACGTTTTTGTAAGCCTTGAAAACTACCATATATACACCCTGCAAAATGACTGTTTGCAAATCCTGAAATCAAACTCTATATTCCCAAAATTGTTTCTCACTATGAAATGCCGTTGACTCTTTTAAAGGACCTCCAACAACGATATATTTCAGTTAGTGAAGCAGTGACCGCTAAATTTTTCCGAAATAATAGTGCATTTTCACGAGCGCGCTACAGCCGAAATTCTACCCTTCTTACCACACCAACAATGTTTGTGATTTCACGAGAGCGCTCTGAAATTCGTCGCCCTATTTCATTGGTTAAAATATTTCAGAGTGGTAATGTGTTTCCACGAGAGTGATCCAAATTTCATCCTAACACATTATTGGTTGATTTCATTTATAAGTTTGCTACAATGCCTGATCGTGCTGTTTGCCAGAGCGGAAAATCATCACTCTGATAAATTAACCCCACAATGATCAATTATCTCAGTACGGTCGCGCACTCCCATGAAAACTTGCTACCAAAGGCCTGGAGTGGCGCGCTACGGCCAAGTAATTAAGTCAAAGCGCTCTCGTAAAAATGAACACACTTCTGTTTACATTTCAAATTAAAGTAGGATCATTAATGCGATTTCAGTTCCTTCATTCAGGAATGGCTAATATGGTTTACAAACAGTTAATCGACTCCCACATGTATACAGTATTACTCACAGTTCAAAACAAAATCATGTATTCAAATAGAAAGCTCACTTAGTGATTTTGAGTACTACTTATTTTATAAAAATGTGCTGTCAGTAATTACAAGTGGGTCAGCTCTATTGACCCAAACAAAGCGGTGACCCACACGACCCATTAACCATGACCCACGTGGGTCACTTGCAACTCTGTTCTGTACATGGCCTATGGTTGTATTTAAGCCATTTCATATTTTAATCGCACATATTACTAACTGCATTATGTTCATTCACACCGCCATAACCCAAGTTTATCATTATTATAATTTGTACATATTTCTTGTTTTGTTATATTTTGTTTGTATTTCTTTTCTCGACGCTTTCAGAATAATTAATTAATAATAATTTCGGAGTATAGCTTCTTCTTCTTCTTCTTCTTCTTCTTNATGCGTTGTTATTTCCTTATAATTGCAATCAAAATTATCTGCTTTAAATCATTTTACACCATATACTATGTTGCAATATGAAGAAGAAAAAGAAGAAAAATCTATATTCAGAAATTGTTTTAACAATAAATAGAAATACTGATAACAAATTCTGAAAGCGTCAAGAAAGTAATACAAAACTAATCAAATAAGAAAACAACGAATATTTACAAAAAAATGGTTAACTTGGGCTATAACGATTGCTAGTTTCTATTAATAGAGTAATCAGGATTATAAAATTTATAACCTCGCCATTTCAGTTTTTTTATATTATAAGTGCAAAAATATTTTTTAATATCCATTTTAAAGTTTTTTAATCTAATTATTTGTTTAATATATTTTGGTAATTCATTCCACATATTTATAGCTGTCTTTAGAAATGAATTTTTCATTATTCGCTTCTTATACCTAATAGGTGCAATTATGTGTCTTTTTATTTTGTTTATTGACTAATTTTGCAGCAAGAAAGTAATTTTTGTAATATGGGAAGGTATTGTAACTATTTTGAAGGACGTCGTTAAGACATTTTTATGGATGTAACATTGCGGATGTAGAAATAATTTTGAAATTTTCTTTATTCATTATTCTTATTAAAGCTATGATTATTTACTGCTACTTTTATAGCCCAATTTAGTTGCACTTGGAATTTCCTGAAATTTTTTTGTTTATATCTGTGTAGAGTATATTGCCATAGNCTTTTCTCGACGCTTTCAGAATAATTAATTAATAATAATTTCGGAGTATAGATATTTCTTCTTCTTCTTCTTCTTCTTCTTCTTCTTCTTCTTCTTCTTCTATTTCTTATAGCAATATATAATTTGCGGACTCTTTCAATATTGTGGGATTCAAAATACAACGTCGAGTAAAAAATCGCTCCTAAAGAATTGAAGTGAACTATAGTTAGATCCTTAACATTTTGGGGCTAATGTGAAACATAGTAATTATTTCTAGTGCGTTGCAAAATACAAAATTTTATTTTACCTTGCAATTAAGCGTTATAGATTCAGTTGCTAAACGCACCAATATATTATCTTTAAATATGCAGTTTTCATCGGCATCGTAATAAATTAACATACTGTATTTCATCTTACAAAGCCATCGTCAGTATTTTTTGATAAATTATTCCCTCTATATTTACTTAAATGATTACACTAAGAAGTGCTCTCTTGTTCTTTAATTCTAATAGATAATTTGCTTTGTGGAAAAATGAAAATAATCTTCAACCCATAATTGTTTTCTCATCATATACATCTCGCTTTAATTTATTCCTTTTTATAAAAGCAGTCTTAATGTAAATTATATACAATTTCCAGTCAACACGATTTATTTATTGCGAGTAGCAAATATGTATACTTATGTGAATATACTTTTGTATTTTCAGAATGTTGAAAACTTCGAGCAACTAAGTAAGCTTTAGTTATTAATATAGCACTATAATATATCCATAGCTTGGAAGATTTGTTTGAAATTTACTTGCATACATGTGTTGTGCGAATTGAATGCCACTATTCAGATAAATTGATGTTATTTAATTGTAAAGATTTATCTGAATAAACAATCTCTTATCTTTTCCTACCTTATCTAGTAATCACTGGGCCATCTTGATCTTCATTCGTGAGAATCCATTTTATAGTCATAAAATTTTCATATCGGTTCAATTAACTTTTATCCATTTTGGACAATGCGTTGTTATTTCCTTATAATTGCAATCAAAATTATCTGCTTTAAATCATTTTACACCATATACTATGTTGCAATATGAAGAAGAAAAAGAAGAAAAATCTATATTCAGAAATTGTTTTAACAATAAATAGAAATACTGATAACAAATTCTGAAAGCGTCAAGAAAGTAATACAAAACTAATCAAATAAAGAAAACAACGAATATTTACAAATAAAAAGTGGTTAACTTGGGCTATATTGCNAACGATTGCTAGTTTCTATTAATAGAGTAATCAGGATTATAAAATTTATAACCTCGCCATTTCAGTTTTTTTATATTATAAGTGCAAAAATATTTTTTAATATCCATTTTAAAGTTTTTTAATCTAATTATTTGTTTAATATATTTTGGTAATTCATTCCACATATTTATAGCTGTCTTTAGAAATGAATTTTTCATTATTCGCTTCTTATCCCTAATAGGTCCAATTTTGGTTCTTTTTTTTTTTTTTTTGAATTATTTTGCCAAAAAAAAATAATTTTTGTTATATGGGAAAATTTTGTTAACTATTTTGAAGGACGTCGTTAAGACATTTTTATGGATGTAACATTGCGGATGTAGAAATAATTTTGAAATTTTCTTTATTCATTATTCTTATTAAAGCTATGATTATTTACTGCTACTTTTATAGCCCAATTTAGTTGCACTTGGAATTTCCTGAAATTTTTTTGTTTATATCTGTGTAGAGTATATTGCCATAGTTAAAATGACTTAATATTAGAGCATATATTAATTGGATTTTTGCTTTAGTTGGAAGTTTTTTGAGAAATTAAGTTAATTGCTTTAATCGATATGGTCATTTTTTTAACATGATTTAGTTGCTCTTCAAAATTTAGATTTATGTCAAAAATTATTCCGAGGTACTTAAAAGACTCAACCTGTTTTATTTGAATGCCGTTGAAATTAAGTTTGTATTTTGAAGTATCAGTAGATTTAGTTTTTGATTTAACAATACAGAATTGAGTTTTTAGTGGATTTACTTTTAGTTTTATAGAAGCAGAATATTTAGCAAGAGAAGCACATTTATGTATCGAGAGTTTGAACCGCTTTTTCGGGAAATTTATTAGAATGAAATAATATTGTATCATCTGCATATTGTATAACGTCACATGTTACTTGCTCGGACAAATCATTTATGTAAATATTAAATAATAACGGACCCAAAATTGTACGCTGAGGAACCCCATTCTTAGTGCATACCCAATCTGAAAAAGATTCATTAATTTTAACTCTTTGCATGCGATTGTATAAGTAACTGGAAATAAGACCTATGCTGTCATTCGAAAAACATAGAAATTTAACTTTTTGTAGTAAGATACTGCGGTCTATAGAATCGAAAGCTTTCGAGAGGTCTAAGCAAGCAATTGCTGAGTATTCATTATCATTTATTGTTGATCGCAATATTTCTGTAGCTTGTATTAAAGCGTCGCTCGTAGAAATACCTTTACGAAAACCATATTGTGTTTTGGAGTAGAGATCATGTTTACAAAGATGCTCGTTAATTTGATTAAAAATAATTCGTTCAAAAATTTTGCTGATTCGAGAAGTGATCGAAATGGGTCTATAATTTTCGCAATCTTCGGGATCATTTCTTTTAAATAATGGTGTTATATTTGCCAATTTTAATTCATCTGGAAAAAAGAAGTGTTTTATTCAATTATTTAAAATGTAGCATATTGGTTCAGCTATTAAGTCATCTGAGAGTTTTAGGAACCATGTTGGTATTAGAGAGGTCCACTGGATTTATTTTTTAAATATTGTATCGACTTTATGATTTCATTTTTTGTTGCAAAACGAAAAGAGAAAGAGGTTGGAGTTCCTTTGGATTTATCAAGGCAAAAAGGTACATTCATACCGTTGTAGTCTCCTAAATTTAGGAAAACTTCATTGAAAGCATTGCAGATTACCTTCTTATTTGAAATGGATTTATCTTTATAGTATATTCTTTCTATTTCTTCGGTTCGCATGTTTTTTCTATTTAACAAATTGTTAACAAATTCCCACTTCTTTTTTGGGAAGAAAGACTTTGATACTGAAAACGGGAATAATTATTATTACTTGCTTTCCTTATAGCAATATTACATAAATTTTGTGGGGATTTATAAACATTATGATTTTCCAGTGTTTGGGAATTTAAGTATTTTTTCCATTTCTGTTTCTTTATGTCGATTAAATCGATGCATTTAGAATCAATCCATGGCTTAGAAACAGTATTTTGAGTTTTTTTGGAATATTCGGATGAAAGAATATATTTTTCTTTGCAGCATATATCCAAATAGACACGTGAAGTTTTTGTAAAATGTGATAGCATTTTAAGTACTGTCGAAGTTTTTCTCGTATTTTTATCCAAGATTAAGAGGGTTTACAAAATTTTAGAATATTCGAATAAGCTATAAGGCAGTGATCTGAGAACGGAAATTCAAAACAAAAATAATAATAAGATAAAGCATTTTCTAATATCATGAAATAGTCAATAAGCTTCATTTTAATGAAAAACAAAAACAGTATCTTCCATGTGTTTATGCTAGGTCTTAACTTAGATGTATTATTAGGCAAGAAGGTTTCTAACACATGTAGCATTGAAGTTTGAATTAAAAATAATTAATATTAAGTATAAAATATAATCAAGGTTTCAGTAAAAGTGCTAAAAATCTTATTATGAATTTCTTAAGTAACCGAAGGCAACGGGTAAAAATTAACAACACTTATTCTGATTATATTACTACTAATCTAGGTGTTCCTTAAGGAACAGTTTAGTAAGATACTGCGGTCTATAGAATCGAAAGCTTTCGAGAGGTCTAAGCACGCAATTGCTGAGTATTCATTATCATTTATTGTTGATCGCAATATTTCTGTAGCTTGTATTAAAGCGATGCTCGTAGAAATACC
>CABFPE010000302.1:336833-348363 GCA_900660155.1 Hofstenia miamia
GTGCCAAAAATCTCATTATGAATTTCTTAAGTAACCGAAGACAACGGGTAAAAATTAACAACACTTATTCTGATTATATTACTACTAATCTAGGTGTTCCTCAAGGAACAGTATTAGGACCCATTTTATTCTCATTGTATGTCAATGATATATCGAATACTTTAAAAAACGGAACGATCTATCAATATGCGGATGATACATGTATATTAAGAGAAGCAAAAAATCCATATGACGCAACCAAACTCTTAACAAAAGATATTGAAAATCTTATTAGGTATTTTAATAGAAACAAGTTAAAAATTAATCCTGATAAAACACAATTTATTATTTTCACACAAAAGCAATACCAAAAAAATTCTAATATCAAAATTAAAGTAGGAGATAATGAAATTAAGCAAAGCAATTCTATTAATTATCTTGGTGTAGTAATTGATAGAGATTTACGTTTTACTGAATTTTTTTCATCAAAATGTAGGAAAATGGCCTCTGGTATTAAATATTTATATCATTTGCGCAATGTAGGGCAGTCCTTTCAATCACAAATGCTTAACTCTTTTGTGCTAAGTAACTTTAACTATTGTTGTTTTTTATTCCAAAATATCACATCAAATAATCGATCATCACTAGCAAAAATATTCAATTGGGCTTTAAGAACTCTGAATTATATTGATAAGCATAAATCAGTGAGCACTTTTATAAAAGGTGGCAATGTTCTTGCACCATTATATTTTATCGAATATCAAACTCTTTGTATGATACACAAGTATGTACACAATTCAAAATCTACGCACTTTTTAAGCAATTATATCAAAACCAGTGATAGAAACCACAATTTGCATAGTAGTATTAATCGTCCAGATTCATTTTCATTTAAAGCTTCTAGATTGTGGAATGACTTAAATCTCGAAATAAAAAAGGAACAAAATTATAAACATTTCAGAAGAAAAATTAAAAAAATTTTGTTATCCAAACAATCACTTTTAGGAATATCAAACAAATTAAGCACATGAACAGATTTCATTTGAAATTTGAAATTTACGCCCTTTAAGTAACTGTGCATATTTTTAATTTTGTAAATATACATGTATAGTAGTTTGTAGTATTTGTTTGTTTATTTTAGCAATAAATTTGCTTGATTATTATTAAAAAATATAATATGAGTTATTGGCGATAACATAAATTATGCGAAATATTGTCCGTAACCCAAGCATAGTTAATAATATGAACATAAAACATTAGCTTTATAAAAAGTTTTGTTATTAATAATGGCATCACGTTTGTTATTAGCTGACATTTAAAAATGAATGTGTATCTTCTACGAAGTAAAGATTCAAAATATTTGAGTGGCGTAGTGCAATGAAAATTGTCATAGGTTCGTGAGGGGAAATAAAATATCTGAAGTAGTTTTGGAGCAGAATTATTTAGTAGGCTAATTTTGGGACGGTAAAAATATAAAACCTGAGACAGGAGAGGGCAGTTCGCAAAAATTCGCCCTACTTCAATCTCTGGATTATACAAAATCTCGGTCTTGAATTTATCACTAGCTTGGTAGATTTATTGTATATAGTGTTTTATTCTTTGATTGGTTTGGTATTTTCTATGAAACTTCAGATAGCTAACAATAAACTGTAAATTTGGACTCCACACAATGTATGCTGTGATTTGTGCACTGAATGTAGTATTATCAGCTTCTGTTAAGTTGTTTAATTATTCCATTATATTAAACGTCATCATTCATTATAGGTTGACATTAGCTCATGTGAATAATTGGGGTGTGGACATATTTAAAATCAAATGTTTTTAGTTAAAATCAAATATTTTAGTTAAAACGTAATTTTTTGTTAAACAGTACATCAATTTCCATGTATTTACTTTATATTTATATCACGAAATACTGTTTGACACGTCTATTCTCAAATGTTTATACTTGGTAAATGACATAAAAATTATTACGATATGCTTCTTTATTTTTGCATATGCATGGGAAATATTTGAAATTTCTGTGAACTAATCAGCGAATCTTTGAACAAATCATTGGAGTATTTTATCTTATCAATATAATTAAGATTTTTTGCCCTCAGAGGTCCGTAGATAGCATTATCACTTAAGTGGGGTCGACATGCATTCACGAGGGGTTTATGGGAATTTCGACTTCCTCTATAACTTAAACTAAAATTTTACCAAGTCTGTACACCATTTTAATTTTGTTGCATCCAAGGTCATTCGCGGGATTTTCCGATGGATGAAGTCATATAGTAATGATCAAGCAAGTAAGTGACCAAACGCGGGGCGAAGCAATGCGAATTTTTTTTGAAAATATAGACAAAAAAGACATTAGAAATACATTCACCACATTATTGAAAGCAAAGTTATTGCAATTTAATAACCAAATTTTATTTTTATTTTTATATGCTGATTTTGCTCTTACGATTGTTGTCCAGGAGGGGTTGCCTACCATTCTTGTTGGGGGAGGGGGGTTAGGGATTCGTCCCCAAACCCCGTGGTTACGAGCATGTGCCCTCATTACAATTCTTCAGTTTGTGGTATATATTCTACGCACGTAAATACATCAATGAATTTGCTCCAGTACAACTAAATTATTTAACATTATAACAATACAATTAATGTCTGATCAAAACTAAAAATAGTGAAAGTCTTAAGGCTATCTCCTTCTTCCTCTACCAATTGCAATTGGCTTCTGAAGATCCATCATTCTGCAAACGGAACTAACGGAAGTGCAAACTGAATTAACAGAACTGGTTTCATCCTCTTGCTTCACCTAAATATTTCACTGTTAATGATACAGTTAGAAATTCAGAAAATATTTAATCCCTCGTGCAAGTTTCTCTGAACACAGTTAAATCTTAAGCATACACCATGAACAACAGTTTTATAACTGTTCATATCAGAAATTATCGTTGCTAAGACGCGCCTATTTTCAGATAGGACCATTGTGAACATGGTTTTCCACATTGTTCGTTTGTCAAAATGTAGAAGTATGTTGTAATCCTACAATGGAAGCAAAGAAAACCCAATGCTTGTGATAGTCGTTTAACGTAAAATTCACCTCAAGAATGGTGCGCAAAAAAAGAAATACACATGAACGAAATTCAAACCAAAATATATTTCTTTCATGCTCATATCACACAATAATGATGTAAAAGAGCATATCAAACTGCAACTTGTTTGCGAACGATAGCAAGTAATTGTCCAATAAAACACTCGCACTTTCGACCACAGTCAATATTTTAGAAGTTGTTGTAGAATTTTTGGAATAATCTTATCGAAATGGCGAAAGGAATTGAGAAATCATATAATGTCCGAGAAGCAAATCTCATATTCGAAAGAAAACGTTGGATAGAGTACTTCAGCATTAATTAGTGAAATATATGTTGGCAGCAGTAAAACAAAATTATCGAATAATATAGAACAATTAAGCTTGAAAGTACTTAGTTGATCTACAAACTTAATTCAATTATGGGTGATAACGATAACAATTCTGAAATATCTCAAAGCAAGAATTTGTATGAACAAATAACCATAGAACTAGAAGGAAGGATCAAGTGTGAATTGGGTCCAGTTAAAAATGCCGCTGAATCAACTATACCTAGTAGATTGCAGCAATACTCACAACACACTCATTTTGATCTTGATGCGAATTGGATTCGGAAATTCTGGTGCAATTATTTTGCAGATAATATAAATGACTTTCACAGATATTGAGAGCGCGTATTTCACCATTCACGAGAAACTGCAGAAACGCATTATATTGAGTCAGGCGGAAAAAAAATTAAAAAATGTACATGATTTTATATTAACATACTTGGATTTGCAGGCAGTTATAATTTTTTTTGGAAACTGAAAAATAGAATTTTACATTCATGGAATAATGGAATAATTACATTCACAACGAATTTATAATAGTACATGAATTATTGAATGCAAAATACGACCTTTTCCTTTTAGCCTTTTTCTGTGAATGAGGGCGCCATAGAAAATTCGGAAAAAAATCGGAATTCCGCTTTAAAAACTATGGACCAAATCCCACTATATGCAACAATTTTGCTTTCTCGATAGCACAAAGCGGGAATAATAAGCATACAAGCAGCTTCATTAAAAAATTACACAGTAGTTTTTCAGCATAAACATTTCCGCAAATGTACATACATAGGTATATCACACATGTAAAACATGAATAAATTACGCAATTTTCCAATAAATGGGTCTGGGATCGTTATGAAAAATAAATTTATAATATTAGCTCTTGTATCAAAACTAGTGATATTTCTAACCTCGAATTTAAGTCTGGATTCTCAAGGAACCTATAAAATTGCTCCGCTTGGCTTAGGTTAGGATAGGTTGACACAGATTTTGAAAACTTCTCTTTGGATTGGGTTTGTTCAGTTTTTAGCAAAATCAGCTTGGGTTGAGTAGAGTTTAGGTTAAGTATCTATATTGGCTTACTCTGATATTGATTTACTTTCATGAATCAATGTGAATTTTATATTACAAATCATATTCAAGAGTGTTAGCAAGTTGTACCATTGAAAAAATTCTGAAATTGTCTAAACATTTATGCTTTTTGGAGAAATGTATAACTAGACCATATTGACTCAATATCTTTATCTTAGCAAAGCTCTGATTTTGCTGAAGAATATCAGGCAAATTCAGTATTCAATGCACCAACACACAACTTGCAATAGCTAGTACAGTATCCGCGCATTTCAAATGAACAATTTCCAGGCATGATTACATTACACAACTCTTATAAATTTATTTAAATGCAATGCAAACAATTAAATGGACAAAATTTAATGTTATTGAGGTGATGTGATTTTGCACATTTGATCACGTGATTAGGCAATCGTTGGGCAATGGCCAGATGTTGAGGATTATACGGGCCAACTGCAAAATATTCAGACATTCCAAAATCAAAAATGAATTGTATTCCTACTTTTGACATGTTCTGATAACCATTTGTCGTATCATAATGCCACGTAAAATATATATTTGTAAAAAAATATAAAGTACTACTTCTAGTGCAGATGTGCTGTCTAGTCATGCTGACAATCTTCTATAGAAAGATGGCAAATTGAAGCAACATTTTGTGGCAGATAATTATTATTAAATCTAAGTGCTTTTGATAAGCTTACTTCAAGAAATGAGGCGATTAGAAATGGAGCAAATGGCAGAATTGGAAAAGTTTAATTCCTAGCTGTTGCGAAAGTGAATGAAAAACCATGTGGAAATATTAATATAGTGGTTCGTGATATCAAGCTGTGCTTAGCAGGAGAAAATTGAGTTTACTGTAATTTCAAATGTTGATCAGGAAAACATTCCTAACAAAAGTTGTTAGTCCAGTGATAAATTTAATTGATTGGAACTTAGCTACATTAGGATAAAGCATTTTACAGACAATAAATAAGTCTGCGACTGATTATTAAATAAATTATATTAGTGTGTTTTAAAAAATGCGATAAAAGACTGTTCCGAATTGACATATCAATCCTCATAGTGACAATAGTTGATGCAGTCGCCTTCAAATATGTATAAAAATAACATTGACATTCATATGAAGTCAAGACAAGTGGATGCAATCAAAAGAAGGAATACATTTAGACTAGAGAGTAATTTGGAGTAAATGAAAAATAGAATTTTCAGGCAGTTCAAGGAGGTATATTTTAACTTCCACGCAGTTCAAAATCTCTAGACAGCGCGGACACCCTGTAGTACCGTAAACCTAGTAATAAGTGCTGTGCAATTTGTTTATTAGATAGGGTATATATGTATCCTAAGTAGATCTGAAAATCAAATTACAGCAAAGCAAAAGCATACTTTGAGTGTTATTGATCCAATCAACAATCCTCATTCTTAACCTAAAAAGGAGAAACATTTGCTATATATATATATATATATATATATATTTCATATGATTACATACCCGATTATCTTCTTCAACAATTTCATTATCCCAATCTTCATCATCCCAATCAATATTTGCATTTGAAGAGGGCAATGTTAAGCAACCAACACTCTGTGAATCACGATCATCTTCAACAATAATTTGATCTGGACATTGTTTAATGTGCTCGGCATAATTCTCTTCTGAAATGCAATGCAAACGATTAAATGGACAAAATTTAATATTATTGAAGCGATGTGACTTTGCACATTTGATCACGTGATTAGGGAATCGTCGGGAAATGACCCGATGTTGAGGATTGTACGGGCAAACTGCATAATATTCAGACATTCTAAAAACAAAAATGAATTCATTAGAAAGAGAATAACAAATAACAAACTCCGGTTTTTGTTAAAAACTGATGTTTGACAATAAATTTATGCGTAACAACAAATTCAACAAAAGTATTGTCTGAGAATGAATTTATTGCGTATAAACGGACACATTCTGGATAAAGAGCCGCTGCAAATAGAATAAAAGAATAAAACACAATTTAACAGTATTATTGACTAAATATACAATAATTTATAAATTAAATTTAAATTGATTTTTTAATACGTGAAACGGTGAACTAACATGATGAGAATTCTCATTTATGCCTAACCATAATTAATAAGATATTCATGAGCAATTAGTAATTCATGCTAGCTAGAATTAATACGAAAACTTCTCCTATCATAAGAAGGTCATCTAAAGACTAATCCTAATTTAACTAAAATTTACTGTTTGAGGATCAGGCAAGAGTTATTTAACGAAAACCGGAATTTTTAGAGAAACATAATGAAGATCTTCAGGCATAACACTATTCTTCACGACTAATATTTACATGGGATCATTAGATGTGTCGATCTCTAAATATATTAACACTTAAACGCCGCTAATCTTATATACCCATTAGCGCCTAGACCAAACATTTTGGACTTTTCGACATGCTTAAAATATGTCATTTTTTAGAAAACGGACATTAAGCTATCACAATTTGAGATGTAGTCGATATCAACAATATATAATCCATGGGTTTATAGTTGCAATATCTAAAATTGTCAAAAACTAGACTTTAGATCTAACACAACTCTCCCAAACCTACTTTTCCAATAAGTTGCCCTGATACGAAGAACATAGGCAGCTCATACGTGCAGTTCTTGCCTAGAAATGTACAAAAATAAGAAAGATAATACAAATTCAAGGAGACTACAACAATTATTTTCAACTTCTCTTGAAAAAAGATTTATTAAATAAACAACAAGATGAAACTGATTATCATACGAATATTATCAATACCTTTGTGACAAACGGTTTATGCATTCCTCCGCCACTGATGAAGCAAATAAACCCGCTTTCAAAGTAAATTATTTAAAGAATGCATAATTGAATTAAGTAAAAAACCAATAAATTTAGTGGCTTAAGCTAAATAGATTCCCGGTTTGGTGAAATATTAGTACTGCTAATAAATTAAAGGCTCAATTAACTCACAAATAATTGCCGTATTCGTGTTTATTTATTAAAGTTATAATTTAAAAATTCAAATTTTTGTAAATTTTGCTTGTATTTGAATAGCGAGTTGCAGTCACAATCCCACTGACTAATCTATCTTGCAAGGGGACAAAATTCTTACAAATATTCAATTTTAGAGTTATGGCCTCATGCTGTACACTACTTATAGCACTTTGAAAACGAATAAAACCCATACATACTTTCTCGGGTTTTCCTAATTGGCGTTATTGCAGACTCTGATTTCGAAAAGAATTACATACGTTCATTAACAATTAACTAAGTCTGGGCAAAAGTCAAGAGATGTACAAATGAAAATATTTAACAAAATTCCTAAAAAAACAATATCACAAAACATTGTTGCAATTATATAAAATTCAGATAATGTTACAATGGTGTAGAGCAACCTGCTTAATCAAGCTATAGATAGACAAATCCGAGTGTCGGTGTTAATGAGATTTTCGAACAGATTGAATTAGAACCAATATATATATATATATATATATCGAAAAGTGGGGAAAGTTCATTGAACACGTGAATAAAAAAGTACAGGTAGGAATGAGTATTTTACACCGGGAGCAAATGTCTAATCCTGGGCGGCACCGTAGCTACAACACTACTAATTTTCGAAAACCTTTTAGTACTTTTCCTCGTCATTGATGATGTGAAGCATGATTTATGTAATTATCACTATCGCTAAAAGATGAGAGAGACATTTGGGCTGGATGTAGTCAGGGGCGTACGCAGGATTTTCTGACGTGGGGGGACATCATCATCATTACCCAATTTTTCAAAATAGACCCTAAAAAATGCATTTCACGATCCTAGAATTTAAATTTTTCAATTTTTTACGACATTTTTTTTTATTTAACCACTCAAAATCAAATTTGGAAACCTGACGGGGGGGGTATTCCACCATGTCCCTCCCCCCGCGTACGCCACTGGATGCAGTGTAGTACATTGAAAGTTATTGCCCAAAATGAACTTTCATAAGGTTGGGTAGTGATGTGCCAGTGCCCCTTCGTAGTCTAATTTCTAGATCCGCCCCTGGATTCGGTTAAAAAAATTCGGATGTAAATACAAATTCTCTGAAAATGCCAAAGTATAAAAGCTCCAATTTATTCAAAAATGTCGCATATAATTTGCATGAATATACTTGTAGTTTGTTTAGAAAGTTAATTATATTATTATTTTTAAGTTTTCTGTGCTATTATCCTTAAATATATACCGTATTACCGCGTGATACGAATTTGATTAATTATGCAGTTATCGTTCACCGTAAACTAGATAACTATTATGAAGAAATTCCAGTAGATTTTTGCTGCTTGACGAATTACAAAACTCGTAAGAGAAACAAAAAATACTCGATCTCGATGGAAAATCCACTCGAAATAGCTAAAAATAGAATTATTTTAAATTTCAGTTTCTTTATCAAACGCAAATAACTATTTTTCAGCTAATCGAAAGTCGGTAATTTTGCAAAATGTATTTTATTTGTCTAAAACACTTGATCAAACTCAGATTTATCTTCAAAAAATACTCAAACTAAAAGGCCAAAACTCGAACACGCCCGAGTAACTCGAACTCTAATTGAAATCATTTGAG
The DNA here is from genome assembly GCA_900660155.1 of Hofstenia miamia. Taxonomy (NCBI): domain Eukaryota; kingdom Metazoa; phylum Xenacoelomorpha; order Acoela; family Hofsteniidae; genus Hofstenia; species Hofstenia miamia. Next base: position 345,892 of record CABFPE010000302.1, read on the forward strand.
TGACTCGAAAATATGAATCTCAAAATCCAATGGTAGTAACTTGGTAAATAATAAATATTCAATTTGATTAAAAGAGTCTGTCAATTGAAAATATTTACGTTCTAATCTAACGAGTTCAGAAATTTAAAACTCGATTGAACTCGGAATTTCTTTAAGAAAATAATAAAACTCGACTTTGAAACGTATTGACTTGAAATCGGACCGAATATCTCGAACTCAACTCGCAAACTGCTCGAAATAAAAAAATTAAAAAACACCGAAACAGATAGTAAAATAGGGTAGTTCTCTAGTGTCGTATTTTATAATGTCGTCCAGTCAGAATTTGTATAAAATTTAAAGATTCCAATAAATTCGTATTCCAACAGTGTCATATTTAATATTCCAATTAGTCGTTTGCAATAGTGTCGTATTCCAATAATATTGTCCGTGAATTCCTTGCACTCATGAGGGGAACATGAATAAGTCATACAGGAATAAGTCATACAGGAATAAGTCATACAGGAATAAGTCCTACAGGAATAAGTCCTACATGATTAAAATCCTATTACTATTAATGATTTTAATTCTCTGAAATTTATTCATTTTTTATTTGTTTGGATTTTTTGTAATAATTTATTGTTTTTTGGTAATTAAATTTTTCCATTGCAGCTCTAAGTTTCCTTTGCTGTAGTTTGGTAATTACACTAAACTACTTAGGAATTATACATTAATGTAATGCACTTTCAAGGCGAAGAACTATACAAAACAATGTAGTGGTTTCACGCCTATAGCTGGTCATTGGTGTAATTCAAATGTGTTCGAAAAGCTGTTCAATTTATTTATGAAGATAAGGACTTGACAGGAGTTGAACCTGCATATTACCATGAGAGATTGTAGTGTAGAGTCACTCAGGGACTTTTGTTGATTTTATTCTTTAAACATTTATTTTGTATTTCTACGTCACTCTGACGTCAGTATTTATTTTCGATCTCAGGTTACTATTGCTAATTTGACGTCCCCTCGATGGTGCTTATTGTTGCTCAAATTTAATTTTGCGAGGGGAAAGAATTTGATCCTGTTAAACTACGTGGACATCTGATTATTGTAAACAAAGGCAGGTGATCGTTAAACATTTGTATAAAAACTGAGAAACCTGTAGCAATAGCTCAATNCTACGTTAACTTCCATTATTAATAAATTGTCTTTTAGTAGCAGTTGCGGTTTTCATTGTATTGTCAATATGAATGTAAATTTTAGTATTTATTTATTTACTTGAGGATTCGTAGTGTAAATAACACAGCCATACTTATGTATGGAAATAGTAGGTCAGACTCCTACCGAATCTCCGTAAACATTAAATAATTCGGATGTTACAAACGCTGTAAATATATTTTTATAGTTACTGTTTGTTTGCATTATATGTAAGACAAAATTATTTAAATTCATATTAACACATAAAGCGAAATTATGTTATAGACAATATTGGTTTACTAGCGCAATTTTCGTGTTTTTCAATATTTATAGAATAATTTTTATCTGAACAAATCTACCTTATTCATAGTTGAGATAAAATATTTCAAATGCCACAAACTGTTGTATGATATTAATATTCGTTTGCGTTCTACATGCTATTTTATCAATAAACTGTCAATTAACATAAAATTTACCTTTTAATGTTGAAATACAATTAAGTCCATGCATACGTCAATGAAAAACCATATAAGGTTCTTCAAGGATACACACTAGGATGGATGCATTTCCTGTCGTCAATTTGTAATCAATTACAATACTCTACAAGACATATTTTAAGTAGTAGTGTTCATTTATAATGTAGAGTCGCTCAGGGATTTTTGTCGAATGTATTCTTTTTATTATATCTTTGTATTATTATGTCACCATGATGTATCAATTAATTTCGATCTTAGTTTGCTATCGTTAAATTGATGTCCCCTCGTTGGTGCTATTATTTTGCTCAAATTTAATTTTGCGAGGGAACTTAGAATTGATCATGTTAAACTACATTGCTATCTAAAGTTGTAAACAAAGGCAGGTAATGATGACACTTTTCTATATAAACTGAGACAACTGTAGCAATCATTCAATAGACTTTGTCTACTCTTAACTGCCATCTTTACCATTGTATTTCTTATTTATTTATTACTTTAAATGAAACTTATTGCTTAAGTCAGCGACAATTTGGGAGTGCTCTCACCAGCATGGGGCGACACGTTGCTTCTGGGGGTCCTTTGACTACCCAGTCCAAATTGTGGTTCATTAAGTTATGTATACGGTTATGCATAAGGAAATAAGAAATCTCTCATTCGTATTTCAACACGTACATGCACTGATAAAACCTTACACTGTGATGATACCATGACATTGGCTAGCACGAATATCTGGCAATTACAGATTATTTAATAGTGAGCTGAGAGATAACAATGAAAATGAGAGTTTGTATTTTTGAAGTGAGATAGAAATTAAGCAAGTGAGACA
>CABFPE010000302.1:352860-366844 GCA_900660155.1 Hofstenia miamia
CAAACCTTTTGTGGAGTCAATTAAGTTTCTAGTTAAGTTTTCCTACCAGCCACCAATTCTACAGTAGTGTTCCCCACAACACGAATCTGCAAATATTTTAATGAACATTGATTTCTATATCATTTGAATAGTTAAATTCTACTTAAATACGCAATCAGAAAGGAAGAAACTATGTATAAATATTAAATAAAGCAGTTGCAATAAAAGGAAAAATTCATAGATGTGCTATAAACCTACAAATGCACAGCTGTGCTTACCAATATCCAAGACAAATCATATTTAAGGGAACATATTTCTACCATGAAAACATTTAATAATTAATATTTGTTTAGAATAACAAAAAAGCAAATAAACAAAAAAATTCAACAATTATTTATAAATGTATTTTAAATTACCGTAAATTGATCTTCGGAGATTAGCACTCAACTTGCACCCCTTTCTTATATGGGTAACGTCTTAAATAAATCTCATTATTTTTATGTATAAAAAATTCTCGAATATCTATAATTTTCATCAGAATCTGTGACCAATAATTTTGTATGACATTTTGCTGTCAATTCATTTAAATTTTGTGCTTATTAATGAAGAACTTAATCATGTAGGATTTAATTGTGTAGGACCTAATCGTGTAGGACTTATTCCTGTAGGACTTATGCCTGTAGGACTTATTCCTGTAGGACTTATTCTATGCCGTCCACTCATGATAGTCAAGTTGAGCTCAAATTACTCAGTTTGAGTTCGAGGTTTTGCATTTTCAGTATGTGTAATGCTTTGAAGAAAATTCCAAGTTTGATCAAGTTTTTTCTATTTCCAAGTTTTTTAGGGTAATAAACATTTATTTTACAATAATACCGAATTTTGAAAGCCTAAAAATGATTGATAAAGAAACTGAATTGTAAAATGATAAATTTTTTACAATGTTTTCCAGTGAAATTTTGATTGGGCTCAAACAATGATACCTTGTTTCTTTAAATATGTTCTAACACAATGACACTTAACAGTATTTCAACATTTATATATATATATATTTATATATATTAATTAACAAAAGAACAACAAGAAGCATTATCTTATGGCTTAAAAATGGTCAGATAAATTTAATCAATTGAAAGTTGATATAGATTCTGAAGAAATGATTCAAAATTAAATATTTCACGAGAAATTAAGAAAAGATAATGATATTAATGACTTCAAGAATGATATAATCAGCACAATGAAACACTATTTAAAACAACCTAACATAACAAAAAAATAAAGTCTTTAGTTAACAGTCTCAACCAATTGTCTAAAAATTCAAGTTTATACATATGTAAGATTGATAAAGGGAATGGTACTGTCATAATTGATAAGGAATCATATGTTTTTTAAAAATGAATGACATTTTAGAAGATAAAAGTAAATTTAAAGAAATCATTCCATAATCACGTCTTAGAATAAATTTCTTTATATATATTGAAAATAAATTCAATGAAAAGATAAAAAGAATGAAAAACAAAGGTGAGGTTTCAAAAGAAATATATGAAAATATTAGAAGTATTGGTAGTCAACCTTCAAGATTGATGGTCTTGCAAAAGTTCACAAAAATAGAAAAGATCCGCCTCTTCAACCAATTTTATCTATGGTAAATTCTGTCACATATAATCTTAGCAAATGGTCAGACAATCTTTTGAAAAAATACATGCCTGAAAAGTATATTTTGAAAGATTCCTTTGAATTCATAAATGACTTAACAAATTTTATGAAGATAATCAAAATTGTAATAAATTCTTAACAAGCTTTGATGTTAAGAGCTTATTTACAAACATTCCTGTAAGCAAAACAATTGACCATTTGTTGTAATTAATTCCATCTAATCATATTGAAATAAGCAAAGGAACTTTAAAGGAACTACTTGAAATGGCTTGTCTTAACAACTCATTTATATTTAATAACAAAATATATCAAGAAATAGAAAGTATGTTGATGGGTTTGCCTCTTGGACCAACTATAGCACAATTTACAATGAACATCATTGAGGACAAATTCAAAGAAGACCAATTTTAATTTTATCAGAGATATATTGATGACATTTTGCAATATTTCAGGATAAAGGAAAAGCAAACGAATTTTTTAATCAATTAAATCTAGAAATGAATGAAATAAAATTTACATGCAAGTTTGAAGAAAAGAATAAAATTGTTTTCTTAGACACTGAAATTAAAAATAAAAATTTGAATTTTGAATCAAGACTTCATTTTAAGAAAATGAATACAGGACTATACATCCCTTTTACATATTGTGACAAGAAATATAAAGTTAACATGATTAAGGCAATTTGCAACAGAATTATAAAATGATCATCTAATTATAAACTTATCATGTCTGCATTTGATAAAGTTTTTGAAAAATTTTCTAAAAATGGTTATCCTCATAAAGTAATTAAGGACATTGTTTCAAAGTGTTTATTACTTCCATCAAAAACTATTGAAGAAGTGAACCTACAAGTTAAAGAAATTTATTGGAAGTTACCATACATTCAATACCAAGTTACATCACAGAAGAAAAAAATTCAAGATAATGAATAAGAAATTGAAAAATGTTAAGATATGACCAATATTTGAATCATACAAAACAGAGTATATATTTAAGAATAAAGATATAATTCCAAAAGAACTTGTTTCATCAATTGTCTATGGATATAAATGTGACAATTGCAATAAATTGTACATTGGTATAATTTGATGAGCTAATAATTTCTTAGTATTTTGTAAATATATTTTTCATTATTGAGTGGCTAATTTATGAAGATTTTGAATTCAATGCTTTTTGCAAATTTATGTAATTTCAATTAAAGTTTGATAATTAATTATTTCTGTTATTGGTTGAGTGTTAACAATGCATCTTAGTTCAAGTTTTTGAAATTATGAGCATTCAAATATCCTGCATTTTGAGAAGGTAATTCATAAGAATGCTACTTGTTGCATCAGTACTTAAAGAAGTACTCCCAAATTGTCCCTGGAATCTTACAAAATGATTATTGCAAACATAATGTCTCAAAAAAATAAATTAAAAAAGAAAGTAAGTGTAATTGCAGTGAGATAAACTCTATTGACTATTTCTCCATTGTTGCTTGTGTTTATACAAAGAAATTTTTACCTCCCTTTGCTTACAACTTAAAATCAGATGATCATGTTTTCCTCACAAATTGAATTGAGCAATAAGATTACATAGCACCAAAGTGAGGGGACATTAATTTAGCATTGTAAACTAAACTCAAAATAAACTGGTTATGTCATGTTGACATCATTACAAAATACAAAATTGATAAAATTCAAAAAAGTCCCTGAGTGACTCTACACTATGAATTATTATTAAAAGATAAAGCATGCTTAAATCTCTTGTTATTTGGAATTTACCATGACTTGATCAAAAGGGAAGATACAAATGCTCTCAGGTTTATCCCAGTTCCTTCACTATTTATGAAAAATTGTTTTACAAAAATGAATACTGATATGTCTCAAGAAGATCAAAGCCTAATGTACAAAAAACAAAATCAACTATACAACATGATCCTTGATCTCAAAGAAAAAGTTTCAAAATTTTGAAATACAAACAATGCTGAGATTTCCAACATCTACACCCCAACCTGCTGCTAGTTATAACCAAGAAAAATTATTTAAAATAGCTCAAATGCTCCACCACCAACAACCCACATTTCAACAGGAAATAGTTGATCTCAGAGGAGAAATAAACATACTAAAAGCTGACTCCCTGATCAATACCACTACAAATATCCCACCAAGTGCATTATCATCCCCTGTGGCTACTCCACAGAGATGAAAGGCACCAATGCCTTAACTGAATTTTACATCTTGAAAAAGCTGACATGATTCCAGTACTAACAATACACCTACTCCTCAACAATCATTCAAAACAAACATTAAGAAAATAAAATCTATTTTACTTGTTGATCCTATTAAAACAGACTTGAAAATTTCAAAAACTCCATGCCCATTCACCAGAAAAATTCAATCCAATACACAGACATTATTGGAATGGCTTGCTCTTTTCAAAATCTACATGGCCCAACAAGGGGTACCAAAGAAAATGGTTGTGCTCAATTGCCACACTTTCTAAAAGATAAGGCACTAAATGTTTACATGAATCTTGATCCTGATACAAAGCTGGATTATGACAATCTGATCAATGCTCATAATGCTCAATTCAACAAAGAAAGAACTTACAAGCAGTACCTCATGTTGCTCTACAACTGCAAAATGCATGATGACAATGATATTGCCCAATATATCTATAAAGTAAATCAACTACTGGAACTCTTGGTATAAGAAGGTCAATACTACCACCAAGATCTCTATTCATACATACACACAGGTATGTTGCCATTGTCTAAGAGGAGATTAAAAAACAAATGTGACATAGAAGATTCCATCTCAACATTAATTAACAAATGCATTAATATACAAATGTCAATGGAAAATAACAGATGTTTGCAGAAGGAATTAGGAATGCATAGTAATACAACCACTACTCAATTTGCACATCAATCAACAAAACCCTGAAATCAAAAACAAATTGAAAAATCAGCCAATCAATTCAGAGAAAATTAGATGCAAGCAATGTGGTCAACAAGGCCACACCAAGTCTGAATGCAAAGTCATAGTCTAAATGGTAGACAAAAATAGGTAATACATCAATAAAAATGCTGAAGAAATTGTTCTCCAATTGAAGAAAATGATTCTTTAAACTAAAAAGGGCACCAGCCCCAAATGGTGAAGAGGAATGCTGCTTATTTGTCACAGACCTCCTAGAGATTACCCTCATCCTGTTAACCATAAACACTGTAAATATTAAAGCCACTTTAGATACCAGACCATCATGAACTCTGATGGCTGACACCTGTGCAAACAAATTAGGATGGACTGTGAAGACATGCAGAAAGACAAATCACAGCTGATCAACTCATTTGAGGACTACATCAATATTAAAGGCATAGTCAGAAATGCCCCATTACAATCCACCACATCAACTTTCAACATGACATATTCATTGTATACACCCACAATCAGTCTCTCCCCTATGAAATGATTCTAGGCAGACATTTCCTTACCCAATAAATTGTGTAATTGATTACTCATCAAAAATGCTAACTATTTGAGAAGATAAAAACATCTGGGTCTCCCTATGAACATCAAACAACAACACAGCTGAAATCTCAGTGTGGAACCCAACCCCTGGAAGCTAACAAAAATAACAACAAATGGACACTATATCATCTCCAATCAAAATTATATTACTCAACAACATCTGCGCAGTGAAAAATGAACAAGGCATTACTGTAATTCTCCATAAAAGTGACAAATTCATCAATGTCAGGCCTAATCAGCTGACAATAATTGGAATCCCAATTGAGATAGTTGTCATGAAAACCCATGAATTCCTAATGTGTAACACAACTAACACAACAACAAAAAGTAAAGATGCTCCAACTATATTGAAAGAAACTCATCCAGATCTAAATGACCATCAAATAGAAATGATTAACTGAGTTCTACAAAGAAATGCAGGAATATTTAACAATGGTGAATTAACTCCAAGAAATGCTCATTTGCAGTGAAAAAAGTTACATTCCTTGGAAGAATAGTACAAGCTGGAAATATAAAAATAAAAGATAAAGCTAAAGCACTAATAAAAGAAATCCAGTCACCAAGGAATAAAAAAGATCTCAAGCACATCCTTGGTTTTTTTAACTATTACCCCATGTTTGTGCCCATTCTGGCAGAGAAGACCCACAGCATGTCAAATTTACTAACTAGGAAAGAAGACTTTGGGTGGAACTGGAAAGCACAAGAAGAGCTAGACCAACTAAAAAAATTCATGATAAGCATCCCCACTCTTAATAGTCCTAATACAACAGATACAATCATCTTGGATACTGATGTTAGCATAGTTGCCATTAGAGCAACCCTCCACCAGATACAAAACAGAGAAGAAAACCTATCTATCCAATACTTTTCATGAAAATTCCAAACCTCTGAACTAAATTATGGAGCAATGAAACTAGAAATGCTCATGCTAGTTGAATTGATAAAGACCTTCCACCACTTCCTCATCAAAGAAAAAACATTCATTGTTCATACTGACAACAGCAGTTTATGCTGGCTTAAAAAATATTTCAGAGATTGTTTAACAATCATAGCTAGATAGATTGAGTACCTCAGTAACTTCTCTTTCTCAAATAACACACTGAAAATGCAGACACTACAACCATGTCAACCTTTGGACTGCCCTACCACAGTACCAAAGAGAACTCAAAAAACCTGAGCACAAAAAATCCAACTTTAACTTCATACCATCAATGCAGTACAAAGAACTATCAGATATCAATGTTGATAAAAATGGTTGGCCAATACTTGTGTAACATCCTCTACCAGGCATCATTACAGTTTATTCTTTGTTACTCTATAACACTAGTCGTAGTTCTATGGGTAGGGATTTACTTAACTAACTACTGCTTTAGCTTTTGTTTCTGTTAACACAATGTAACTAGATTTAACTATTCACTATTTAGGTGATGAAGCTGTGCAGCAATTTCTCCAATGATTGATAATCGGCATCTGCCTCAAGCTGATCTCCACATCCAGTTTCACCAATCCTTCAATGATCCATTTGGTTTAGTTCCACCTTTCAGCTCATTGATACAGTTTATGTGTACCCTATTCTAGCTCAGTGCATACTCAAGACATGACAGAATTTGACTTAGGCTCTATTTTGTGAAAATGTTTTGTTCATTTGCAAATGGAATTTTTACTACCTGCTTAATTAATATTACATGTAGCCATTACTGAAATATATTGGCTTTAATAAATGAATTAGTATTGAGCAGCTTCCTAACCTACATTTACAATTTAATACATGTTCAGTCACTTTATCAGCCATTTATGGGTCACTAATTTGGATCTGAAACAGTATTAATATATTACCTAAGTTTCAGTTATCCAACCATTTTACAAAGTCATTTATTTTAGTACATGTATTAAGTGATTGCTAGTTGGCTAAATGACAGAAAAACTCCTACACCTAACCTAAGTGCACTTTTATAGTCTGGCACAAATATCCTAGAATCAATCTTGATTATGGATCCAGACCACTACTAAACACCATGTGTTTAGCTCAACATCATATTAAATAATCAAACTGTTATAGTAGAACAAAATAAGAATTCCAAATAACAGTCTTTATCAATTGCTTACAGGTTTTAGTTTCTATTTATAGCAAATCTAGAAAAGTGCCTGTTGATTTCAAATTTAAACTCTCATCTGCCAAAATGGTGGCTAAAAATAATGAAAGCAACTTCGCCCCCTCATTTTGCCAAAAAGTATTATTATCAACCAATACTAATCTCTTATTTTTGACACATATTGTTTCTTCTAAATTAATCTAATTGATCTAAATACAATATTTTTAATCATCATTTCTTAGATCTTATTCTCATCTTGGTTCAACATTTGCAGCTTTAAGATTTGTTTGGATGATGCTACTCTTGCCATAACAATAAGAGAAGAAATAGCACCAGAAGAAATAGCTGAAGAATAATGCAACAACATTATCTTAAGAGACATCATCAACAACTGGATGATTACATATAGTGGAATCCTCTATGCAGCTTCCAAAACCAAAAATCACATAGCTCTTCTGGAATACACTAAAAGAGGACATACTGGTGTTCACCAAACAGAAACAACCATCCACAATCAATTTGTGAACACACATCTCCACAAATCTATTGAGGATGTCATAAACAAATGACCAAAATGCTTCTATCAGAACAATCCAGATTCCCAGAACAATGTTCTGAACTGGAAAAAATCACTTCTGAGAGAATGAATCAAATTGTAAATATGGACATTAAGCAGCTATCTCAAGATGAAGAAGGTTACATTTGTGCTCTATGAATGGTGGACAATTCACTTAGTACAGCAAAATGATTCAACTAAAAAACATTAAAGCTCAAACAGTTGCTGAAGCAGTAATAAATAACTGGATATGCATATTCAGCCCTATGGAAAACCTGATCAATGATCAAGGTGTACAATTCAAAAACAAACTCTTTCAATGCCTAATAAAAACACTTCAAAATTGTACACAATCACACTGGCTTATCAACCCAAGCTAGTGGAGGAGTTGAAAGATTAAATAGAACACATACAAATTTGTTAAAAGCAAATGTGCCTGTCAAAATATCTCAACTATCAACATCAATTGGAACCACTTAATGATCATACACTTTCTAAAAACAGTGGGCAAAGAAAATATTAAAATCATACAATGAATGAACCTAATATTTTTTACTGCTCAAACTATCTATGTCACAATTGCATTCATGTACATTGAAGAAAAAATGAAAATATACTTAATAATGTTCTTGACTTGGAGAAGTACCTAGAAAACTTCATTATCATTCATCAATCTACCCTGCTTCAATCCACAATGACACATAAAGACAGCATTACTAACCAAATATTCATTGACATATTAGTTAACAGAAATCTACCAAATACAAAAAGTCATAACAGAGGAGAAGATAGCAAAACACCCTCTTATAATCTCAAACTCTCAAAATCTTGGATACCCATTGCACATGATCAAACATAACCAATATTGCTGTAAATTCTCTTTCAGTTAATCACAACAAGCTCTCAACAAGATTCACAATCTCTGAATTCAGCTGAAAGCAAACAAATACAAAAATGAGCAGTGGCCACAAATCAAAATCAAGTGTCCTCACCACACATACTCAATAGAAACAGAATGTCTACTCACTTCTATCATTACACCAACACAATTCAAAGAAAATACATCCTTTCAAAAGGAACTATTCAAAGAATCACAAATACCTGACATCCCTGCAACACAAGCATTATGACTAATCAGCATCCTGCTAACACATGACAATTACATAAAATTCCCAATCACCAAAAAGGCAGATTGCAAAGTTATGAAGCTCTGTCTATTTGAAATCACCATCTCTCCTCTTCCTCACAAACTCAAAAATTGGATGTTACTAGAAATGTTCCTAACAACTTCCCCACTGAAAGCTAAATGAACTAACACTGATCACTTCTAAAAATACATAATCAAGATCATCAACTACAAAAACACTTTCAGAAGACTCTCAGCCAACATCATTCAAAATAAGCATCCATGCAAAAGAAATCAACATCTTCTACACCTACACCAAAAAGTACATCTGGGGCACAATGTTGGAGGCACATTACAAAACATACACTGATTGCAACTCACCTCTCACAACTGAAATGTTCCAGGAAAGGCTACCCCACTCCACACAGAACTATCTGGAAGCATGCTGAAACCACAGCATCAACAAAAAAAGCATGTTGCTTTACACATACCTTTCCAGTTGATACCCAGAATACTCATTCCGCTTTATTAGTACCACTACAGAAACAAGTGACTCATCTGGAAGATATCTCCCCTATCAAAAATTCAAACTCTTGTGCAAAACCCCCATGCAAATTACAAAAGAGGAAGAACTCCTCAATGAAGTCACACTAAAATAATCACAACATCTACATGAACAAACAGACAAAGTTGTGAATTAGAAAATCACCAAAACAGAAGCTATTACTGTAACATCAGTTGGTAGTTGTTGTTATTTATTGGCCAGATCACATGCTTCCCATGTTGACTAGTTTTCATGTTTGTAAATATTGTAAATACACAGTGTATATAAGACACCCATGCATCTGTAAATAGAGAAATAGTTTAACCATGTTCTCTTGTTTGTTAGAATCACCTCAGTGATTCTACATGGTAACCCTGACACAATCCTGAACAGATGTCAAGTCATGAAGTATTTCCTTGTGATCTGCTGTCCAATTTGTATGGAAACAAAGTCAATTCTGCAGTGCCAAAAGGTTTTGTTATTTGTTCTTCTCAGTCATCTCTGGCCACAATTGGTGTATGGGATGCGTCATGCAGAACATGGGCTTGGTTTTGAAGGTTAAATCCAATGCCTCTCAGCAAAATGAACTCCATTGAAATTAAGTTAGCCATGCCTACACCTTAGTTTTGCATGTTTGAGAAAAGAGCCATTAAATTGATACATTTGGGCCAGATCCTCATCAATTGGGTACACAACAAAAAATCACAGAATCTGGCCTGGGGAGGCTGGTAACATCAGTCAGTAGTTTTTGTTATTTATTGGCCAGATCATGTGCTTTTTGTGATGACTAGTTGTTTTCATATTTGTAAATATTGTAAATACACAGTGTATATAAGACACTGCACATCTGTAAATAGAGAAATAGTTTAACCATGTTCTCTTGTTTGCTAGAATCACCCCAGTGATTCTACATTACCACTCACATTTGGACAACTGGCAACAAACAAGATATGCTCATAGAGAGGCACATCTTAAACAACAAACACCAAATCAATATCCCTCCCATAACTTTCCAACAAGCTAAAATCTCTGACATAGAAATGATCAAAATGCAATTCTTCATTACATTATACTCAAAACAAGAATGCTTGATGATGCCATTACAACAAACTGCCTTTGATGTTGAATTATCAACAGCCTGATTCAACATAGACAACAAATCAAAATCACTCTAAAAAGGACATGCAACCTATCAATTATTGAGCAGCTCCCCAGAAAACTGATCAACTACCCAATTAGCATCAGCACTGTAGAAATAGCCTCAACACACAGGAACTGGCTGGAACTGGAAAGAAAAGTCACAACCCAAAGTGTTTTCTGCATACCTCATGCCATCATTGATATTCCTATCATAATGCCATACACCAAAGATAGAAAGATGAAATGGGTGTACCACAGCCTTCCCAGCACACAACTATATTTCAACAATCACAGAGACATATGTTGATTCAAAGAAAAACTACTATTCAAGGAAGCAATTAAAATACTGGAACAGCAACACCAAGAAAATTGCTTATACATTGACAACAAGAACACCCCTGAAACAATCTACAAAAAGGGCAAACTTATCCACTTTTAAATTACTGATATCAGCATATAATCACCAACAAAAGAGAAAAAAATATTGCCTTATTCACAGGAGCCAATGACCTAATCTGGTTGAATCACTGCAAGGAGGATATCAAGTATTACAACATAGCCAAATGCATTGAAATCATCACTATGATTAGGGCAGGTATAAATGATCCCAATAAGATGACAGAATCATGGAAAATATTAACTTTCTATATAAAAACACAACCTAACACAACTCCCTATCAGCAGTCTTCAAGTTCTTTTTCCCATACTAAAAGCTAGATACCAGGGAAGCTCATACTTCAGATGTAGATCCTAATATGACATTAATGATAGCCCTCAAGGGCCACAAACTTTACCACAAATAAAATGATATATTCCAATGACCAATCAACAATCTCTGACAATCTGTGGAAATACCTAAGCCAATTACAGATTGTAAATATATAAAATAGAAGAAGATACTCACCATGTAGTTGGAAACATTTGCATCTCCCAAAAGTGATGAGGATGTGGTGCACACCAACTTGAAGAATACTTGCATCCTCAAACTTTTTGATAAAACCCACAATCTTCTCTACCAAGAAGACAATGCATAAACTTTAACAAAAAATTATATTTCAGTTGGCATACAGAACTCTCTTCAACATCCAGTTCTGGGTAGGCATGTAGTGGTGGTCAGTCCCTTCCATCAAATAACAAACATAGACTGTTGGGCAAAAGTTTGCATTTATTTTAGGGCCACCATTTTTATTTCAAATTTTGAAATCTGCCACAATGTGACTTCTGCCACCAGTACCTGCAAATATTAATTATTATTATAATTATATAGATTAAATTGCTGTGCACTTGCAATAAAATTTTTGGTTTCTCTTTGATCAGCTGCTCATTCCATTATTCTAAGCTAAATTATCAAACAATGTCTAGCTAAATTTGTTTCATTTTGAGGAAGAGCCAGGGGTAGGTCTGAGGGCTGATAAGTGCATAGGCCTTGTCATTTTATTTCTGGTTCTTCTATGCTTAGTTACTTAATACCATTGCTTATTGCTAAATTAATTTGATGCACTCTGGCTATGGCATAGGCATTAGAAGCATTAACTAACTGTGCCTTCACAAAACTAGTTGCAGGTGTACCAGATTTCTTAAAATTGTACTTCAAGTTTCATTTTAACTTATTACCTGTTATGACAGAATCTTTTTCATAATTATGAAGCTCTAACATAATTAATATTAGTCATAAATAGAGGCTATCTACTATCTACTGTAAAAATAATTTGCTTCACAACAGCTCTAGCATCTCATTTCCTGTTGTGACATTACTAGTAAGTAGTGACTAAATATTATACTTATTGCAATAATAAGTTTGTACTAATGTGGAAAAGCACATTTTAAACTAAATTACCAATTTTTTTTCAATTTTTTGTATAAATAAACCCTTCATTTTGTAATAATAAGGATCTTTTTCAAAGGAATAGACTCCATTACTTTGAAAATTCTTTATCTATTTGACAAATCTAAATTTGTACAGTGCCACCATTTAGGCATTTTATCCTTATAATATTTTGAGGGATACCAAGTCCCATCTGTCAAATAAGGTATTGAGACCAAGCTTAACTTTCAAGTTTCAAATTAAATTATATTTGGTTGTTTTTTCAGTTAATGATGCAAAGAAATTGAATAATTTCCATGAAATCATCCTTGTTGTGAGCCAATATTTTTTAAGAAGGTTTTTTTTCATAAAAAATGAATTTCACAAAATATTTCTTTCTATGAAGTATTTTTGTTATGAAATGGTGTACAAAAATTCATTTCATGTGCTATCTTAATACATGTCATAAAATTTTTTTTAGCAATTTCTCTAAATTGGTCTGTATTTTTATACCATCATGAAATCTTTTAGCATTGTGAAGCAATACACATTGTAGTTCTGCCATGCTTTAAAGGAAATGTTTGAAAGATTTTGGGGTAATTGCATTTTATTTGGTCATATATTTTTTTGAAAAGTCATACAAAAAAGTATTTTTAGGAATTTCTCTAAATTGGTCTGCATTATTATGATATCACAAAATCAGACTAATTTTGTGAAATAACTAAAAATTCATTTTTATTGGTATTCTCAAGAAAATATATGTGTGTGAAAAAAAGCAAATTGCCCCAAAATCTAACAATCATTTCCTTTGAAGAAATTAAGCACTACAATGCACATTGCTTCATGATGCAGAAAATTTATGTTTGTAAAGAGCTTTATATTAAATTAACTTAATTTTAGCAGAAGAAAATCCCTCAAGTAATATATCTTAAGGTGTGTTCCCACTATCGACTTTTATCAGCAGATTTTAATTGAAAATGCAATTATTTTCGTTCACATTGGCGATTTTTTATCATCTGATTTTTTATCAGAAAAAGCAGAGTTGGAAGAGCATTCAGACTATCGATTTTTTATCAGATGATAAATTATCATCTTTTGATTGACAGTAAGAAAAACAACAACATTTGTTTATGGATTGGAATGTAAACAATGTTTATGTATTTTGAAGTTGAAATATTTCAATGACAATAATTTACATTTTGGAAGTCTGTTCCCTACTTAAGAAGTAAGCAATTAGTTTCAAGTAGCTATTTGACTAGCTTTAGTACCATTCAGACTATCAACCTTTATCAGCTGATAAATTATCAGATGATAGTAATTTGGCTGTTTTGCCAAAAAATCAGATGAAGCATTCAGACTATCGACTTTTATCAGCTGATAAAAAAGCAGATAGATTGTTCACACTATCAACTTTTATCACTGATTTCTTGACAGATGATAAAAGTCGATAGTGGGAACACACCTTTACATTTTTCAAATTTAATTGTCAAGTGAAATGCTTTCAATTTTTTATGAAGTAGTTATATAAATTCAATGCCACAGTGTATGCCTTTCTCTTACTTTTATATTTAAATCTA
>CABFPE010000302.1:368878-384469 GCA_900660155.1 Hofstenia miamia
TATATATATATATATATATATATATATATATTGAAATAATACCATTGGTTTTATTGAATTTATTTGTGGAAAACTATTTAATTTATTCGGCGATGTAATCTTATCATTTCAACAAAAATTTGCCGTATTCTTTTCCCCTTTTTTTACTTTAGATCTTGCTATTTCACGTTATGCCATGATTATTCTTTGCAGGATATATTGAATATATCTTAGATCTTGCTATTTCACGTTATGCCATGATTATTCTTTGCAGGATATATTGAATATATCAATCGTAGTGTGTATCTTTGAGGAACTTTGTTATGGTTCTTCATTGATATATGCTTTGGCTTAAGTACATATCACCATTTAAAGGTAAGCTTTTTTACTTATTGAACATTGNCAATTGAAATTTGCAGTACTGGAATTCGTATACGACATTTAGAGGTTTAGAGACATTCTAAATATAGAACAATATACATTATTGACATATTGATTCGGTGGGATTCGAACCCACATTCTTCTGTACATGAGTACAGATGTGACTCCCAAAATTTTTCCGGATAGCTATGTATCTCATCACGATCATACACATCAAGATATTGAGTCAGGCATTATAAAAAATTTGATGTACCAGAAAGCTTAAAATTATCATTTGGTAAACACAAACCCTTCTTATTTTAATTGTTTTTTAACTCGTGTACTTTCCATTGTATGAAGCGTAGAAATTCAGCTTTAAAATCCGTGGCTATTTAGTTATAGAATAAATATTAGCCATATTCGATTTGAATAACTTAACGAACTTAAATTTTACGAACAAATATACGAACATATATTTACGAACTTAAATTTTACGAACAAACATACGAACATATATTTACGAACTTAAATTCTACGAATAAATATAGGAACTTATATTTACGAACTTATACAGCATTCCCGTCCTACAGGCATAAGTCCTACAGGAATAAGTCCTACACGATTAAGTCCTACACGATTAAATCCTACAGGATTAAGTTCTTCATTAATAAGCACAAAATTTAAATTAATTGACAGCAAAATGTCATACGAAATTATTGGTCACAGATTGGGATCAAAATTATAGATATTCGAGAATTTTTTATACATGTTCCCCTTGATTTCATACTTTGTCAAATAACCTTAGTTGTTGGTACTGTTTTCATTCTAAAAAATCTCAAATTTTCCAAATTTATCTCAAATCCTTCCAAGATTATTATTTAATGGACATATTTCCCTTATAAAAATTACTGCAAATGAGAGAAATGTGAAAGATTTGAGATTTTCAAGAATGAAAAAAAGTACCAACCCGAAACCGAAAGATGTTTTAGGAAAATATCTTTATCGAAAAATTTGTTGCATGATTTGTGATCTTAGGCAAATCCGAAGAGTTCATGTAGCCTTTTCATAATTGCAAGGCAATACCGATAAATTCAATTTTAAAATTTTTGTATAATTCTGGCTACAGAGTGAGCTGGATTCTCTCACCTTCAAGTGGATAATAGGATGTTTAATCCGGAATCAGGAAACCATATTATTAATTCCAAAATCTTAGCATTTAACTGAGAAAACCGAAATGTATTCACAAAGCGTAAAACGATTTCAAAATTGGCACAATTTAGCGAAATAGGTTGAAGCAACAAGACTTCATTGTTCTGAGGTGAAATCATTTCACTATTCAATAATAAGTGTTCAACGAATTATTACTAGCGACCTTCAAGTTCGCAACACAAAAACCGACATGAATTAAATCTTTGACTATTAAGTTTAAGTCATGAGCAGCACATTGCAAATACATTAATTTGCTAACATTTGCTTACATGAATTATAATCATTTCTAGGCATCGTTTAAGTTATCATGTTAATTTAGAAATAACTGGGCGGTATTGTTTAAGAAATCTCAAGTTGAGTCCTCGTTGTTAAGCATTTATAAAATTACTATAATTCGTAAATTCCACCGGTTTTCTCTATCGTAGTTAACTGGCACGATCAAATTTGAGATGTGATATATACGGAATATTATTTTTATTACCATAATATAATATCTATGTGTTGTAATGTTCGGTTCCACCAAATTATTGAACCCCGTTTACCATTGTCTCTTCTAATGTTTCTTTACGACATTTGCTGTATGCTACAATTAACTTCTGAGGCTTCCTTGAAACGATTCTTATGCAGTAATGTAATTTCTTGTTTTCTTCATTAAGAGTTTTACTGTTGGTGTTACATAGAATGGATCGTTGTTCGTAAGTTTGATCTTCTATTGAGAACAATTGTTATCAAGCATGCTTAGGATGGTGTTAATTTAGTGCCATTTAGATTATCCTCTACACACATTTCCATAAAGTAGGAATTGTCCATTAGGTGCAATGAAAGTTTTTTTAATTTTTGGAGAAAGGGGTTCTAAAGAGCTGCCTCTACATTTAAAACAACACTTTGTCATTTTAACATTGTTTAGATATCAATAGTTCTTTAGTTTTTGTAATTTTGTTGCATTTTCATTTTGATATTCAATTCATTTCATGATCAGTTTATTATAACATTGCTTTCAAAATGTTTATCTAAAAAATTGTGTAAGTTGAGTCTATAGTTTTCGAGTCGACTTGTTTCTGTCAGAGTTAGATTTTTTTTAAGTAGAGTATTTTTCTGACAAAAATTCGGACTTTTATATCACGTTTAACATGTTTATTTTCAATTTGTGGAAAAGTTGAAATTTGTCTCGATAGGTTTAGAAATCTTATCAACTGAAAAGTTTCGTCCGTTTTCAAAGCGGTGAGAAATCGATCCATTTTGATGGAGAGGTTCAGTAAACGTATATGCATTAGAGGCTCGGTTGCCATACAGCTTTTTCAGGGAACACAAATGTGTAATTTGATCTGTGCTTGAAGAAGTTTTGTTCACCTTGCAGAAATAATCCACACGATAAACACTGAGAGATTGAATATCATTGGTATCTGTGACGAATCGGTCAATAAGTTTCAGACACTGCTTCGTTTTGGAAGATAAGTGCATGTTCGATTTTAGCAGGACTATTTCTCCCGAACACTGTAATACGCATTGTCCCCCTTCCCCAGTTTTGAGGCCCAGTTTTCTTTCGCAACCTGGTATTTTCAGTGATAACCAACCGAATTTTTCGCTACTTTACGCGTTTGTGTTAAATTTCCAGCTTTGGTCAATTTCTTTTTTTAAGATGATTTGTTCATGTTAGTAGTGATAGGTATGAAGCCTGGTATTTTTTATTGCTCACTGCTTAATCACGCTTATTGTTTGTACAGAAAAAGTGCCCTGATAAAAGTATAATTATAATCAACGTCAATAAGTAACGATTTAAATATAACTAGTTTAAGAACTATCCGAAAAAAGTGAAGAGTTGATCAAAATGATCACCCTTGTGTATCTTAAGGGTTAGGGTTGATTAAAAGAAGCAATTATGCTCGTTAATATTTCCTGTATATCAACATTTTCCTAAAGAATATACGATATACAGTAGAATTGCTTTATAAAAAAGGCAAAGGTTTTTGTTTAAGCTTCCCAGATTTTCTTTCAGACGATTAAATATTTCTAATTTCACAGCAAATATGTACTGCTCGAGAAAATTTTACAAATACATACATTTTATAAAAATCTAATATTAATTAACGTACAATAATTTATTCAAAGCTAACTAAATTAATTACTGTTAAATAAAAGCAATCAATCTAATCTAATTACATAAAGCGTGCGCTTCTATTGGCTTTGTTAATTGAGATAGATCTGGTAACTACAGCTATCGGCGAAGGCAGTTAAGATATTATTCGTCTTTATCTGTTTAACCCTAGTCGTACGCTGCCGTGATTAAAATACTTAATTTGTTTTACTTAGTTTGCCATATACTTAATAAAGTCTTTTGTGAATAATTTTATTATCACTGTCGTGTTGCTAAGGACATGTCAGCCTGTAGTTAGAAAAATCTGGCTACAGGTCTGTCTTAGTGAACGTATGCTCTCCAATCAGTTACTAGCACTAGCTTAGTTGATGAACCTATTTAAGTATGAAATTTATAGACATTTTCATTTTTTTTAATTTGAGATAGTCACTGTGTGCTTCTTGTTAGTTGCACTCTATTAAAGAAGAGAATAAATTATTGTGTTGAACAGTTCGAATAATATTGGTTCTATTGTTAGCTTTTGTGACGCAGTACAAATGTCCCTCGTAGCACACGATTTACTAAAGCACGGAATTCACACCCCGCAAAAATATTTTGTTTCAATGCTTTTACCGCACAAATAACTTTGTACAACACGTTTGTTACATTTGTAGTGATTAACGATAAAAACAATTTAAGATTAATTATTAACATTGTAATACATATTGATGTTGTGCTGATTAAGTTTGTAATATTTACCGATAAGTATATGCATCGCCTTTAGTAACCTACATAAAGTATATTTAAACTTAATACAGTTATTTATTAAATTTATGACTTTTTTAACCTTTATTGTGCATTCTGCATATTTATTAGATATTTCTGCAAGTGATAAAATTCACATCTATGTGACAGCCCAATGGATGTATTTTTTCTTAAGGAGGTATATTTGTACCGGTATGCCACGGGTTCTTTTGGGGCAAATGTATCGTGCCGTACAAGGGATGCCTGTACATCTACAGCCCAGCCCATTGCCTAATTTTCTAAATTATTTTTTCACTCTGTGCATTTTGCTAAATGACTGGGATTTAAACTATGTTTTCACGATATCGCTATACAATCCTATGAAGTTATTTTTTAAATAAATGGTTTGTCTATTTAACTATTTGAGTGTCTTAAATTTATTGTTTATTTATAACTTTAGTATGAATATATCTTTAACTAGTGTTGACACGGGTCAGGTATATATCTTGAAGGATCCGTTAACCATAAGTTTTTCTAAAGATTTACAGCAAGTTTCAATTCCTTCTGCCAATTGTGACTGTGAAAACTTTTTTTCTAGCACCTATGATGGTAAAAACTTCCAAATTAATGTCAAAACTTCGTCCTCGAATGAGTTCAACATTGTCTATGTTGGATTGTTTTGCTCTTCTCTATATATCGAAGTGTTCATTGATAATCTGGGTTATTTAACTACTTCACATGGTAGATATTACAAGGTTATCAAATTTTTGATGACCATAATATTTATGATTGTTTTAGACTAGTAATGCAGATGATCACCCTAACACATTCTTTCATCTCATTGATTTTACCAAGAACGTCGTTAAATCATGCGTTTTAAAGATAAATCAAACTGAGTTTTTGGTGGTGAACCATATTCATCTGTATGTAGTTTCCGATTTCAACACAAATACTAATAATTATCAAGCTTCCGTTGAAGGGCTATTGAAAGGCTTAACTTTAAGCGAAGAAGCGGAAAAAATGAAAAAGCTCCTTCTGCCATATTTTAGCTCGTCTGTAGATTTAAAGGTACTACGTTACTCTGTTATTTAGTTCGAGGGAATGGATTTTTCTCAGCAATACTTACATTTTTTGCTAGTTAACTTATAGTTATTGTAAATAATTGTTTAAGGCTATCTCTTGTTTAACTATAATTACACTACGGATATCGCTTAATCTGTTATCAATACTCAGTTTTATATCATGCTTTTAAATTGCTCTAAAAACATTTTTTGAAAAATGGCTCTGCACCAACCTAAAAATACATTTTTGGATAAAACTTTGATCAGATTCATTTTTTCAACCAGGTGTTTCTGTAATTTCCCAAAAAGTCGATATTGCACGAACCCTGCTTTAAATATTTCAATGTTTCATATCTTATTAAAGTGCAGTTAATTCTACTTGTTTGTCTCTGAAAGATAAAATTGAACTGCTTAACTTAATGACGCTGCTTACAATTATTTAATTATTAATTTCGAAGGTTATTTTCAGCGTAAGCTATTCATGTATATTCACTAAAACATAACCCGATTAGAAAATTTGAGAACATTTTCTGCAATATATTTTTCCATTGTTTTTAGTTTGATTGTAGTTTGACCGCACAAGTATTCAACGTGTGCAGTGCGTTCATATGAACTTTGGTTACATGAAGGTTTTTACTACATCAAAATTTCTTTCTTACACCGCAACTTCTACATTAGGTCATGATTGCGGGATTTTATCCAAGGATGACGTCTGTGATCCATATTTCGTAATTAGAAATGTTGAAACTGTTCTTGTAAACTGTTTAGATTTTCTTATTTTCTCCAACATCTCTAGTGAGAGTGCGGGATGTGGACTGATTGGGCACGTTTTTAACATCCAATGAAATAATTTCATCTCAATTTTTACCTTATTGTAAATTGATAGTGACTTCTATACCTGTAGCCATGTCAGTGCATATTATTAATGCTAATTTGTTTTTTATCAAATCTTGCGTATCTAGAAGCGTGGCTATGGGATCCATTGAATGATAACTCCTCATTATATGTCAACGTTGTTGTCATGCCATTGAATTATTTGTTTATCTTGAGATGAGCACACACTATGAAGGCTATGGAAAGGAAAAGCATTGATACATATTCACTCCGAGTCCTGTTGTTTGATAAGCTTTGTACAAGAGTATGAACATACTCTAGTAGACTTATAACCACATTGCCCCCGTACCACACGGTCTGCCTTAAACAGCGGCAACCGAGGTATCGACATCAGGAAAAATTTAAATTGGAGTTTGTTATATACACTTTAGTAAGTTGGTTGTGATTTAAAAAAATTGTTCGACTTTTTACCCGTACTTTTGAAATTGATCATGGAATTTTCTGACAAACAAATTTGAATAAAGTTTACTATGTCATTATTTATAGTTATATATGCAAATTAATTCTTTATAATTCTGTAACCTTATATTTTTTCAAGATATCGCATAAATTATTCATGGTGTTGATATCTTATGTCAAAGACGTTACTTTTCAATGTGTGTAAAGGTTCTGAACCAGAGATGGAACCGGCTGGCCGAGGCCGGTTCGGCCGGGGCCGGCAATTTATCGGCCTGCAGCCGCTTTTAAATTTCATTACAGGCCGGTAAAATTACCGGCCACAATTATAAAAAATATTCTTGTTTTATCTTATAAACAGGGAATACTTTGTTTAGTTTGGGAGGAATTTCTATGAAAATCTAAAGTTAGAAAAAAAATTTATAGTATCAGCAATTTACAGTACTGCAATTCGAATAATAATTACATTTACATTCTGGAATCTCTTCTAATTTTTGCTACAAACGAAGCTGTTCTCCTTTTTAATAAGGTAATTTTACTTCAGTTTTCTATGTAACTTACTAATAATATTAAAAGAACCTGTTTATAATACTGAAAATATAATGTAAAAGATTTACGCTTGAAATTTGAGAGACCTCATTCAAATAAAGCAACTGGAATCCTTTTATTTTAATAATATTGGAAGGGGACGCTCAAAATAAATTTTGAAGGATGCAGAAAGACATTCAGATACAAACGAGCAATTATATTTAGTTTTATCGAAATATTACTTAAATTTTATTTGTCTACTTATAAGTGATTCAATGCTAAGCGGGGTCAAATGCTACACCAATGTTTTATATATTTTAATTATCATGCAAAGTAAACTAACTAAATAACTAAAATGTTCACAATTTCTCATTCACTGAAAGTGAAAACAGGTGATTAAAGTTATAGAAAATATCAAAATTGTGCTTTGGTAGAAATATAGTTATAATAGTTTGAAATTTGCGTTATGCAGTATCAGCTCTATGCATCGCCATGTGTAAAAACAGCTCATGTTTATATACATACATATATATATATATATATGTAATATATATATAGATATACAATGTACTTGCATAGATTAAATATACAATGTAAATATAATTTACCGGCCGGCCGGTATTAGCTATTGCCGGCCAACTACCGGCCCCGGCCTTAAAATTTCCGGCCGGTTCCAACTCTGTTCTGAACTGTCCAGGTTGGTAAAAAGTCGTCAGGCAATCAGATCCACCAAATTTTCCTCTGATGAACTGTTTCAGTTTATGCTGACTGATGTATTTCAGCATTATTCAATTGATAAGACATGTTTTCCTGCCAGTCCCTTAATTTTTTTGTCGCTCTGCCAAAATACGTCTTGGCGTGGTCCTCTCACATCAACTTTAATTTTTTGAAAGTTTTTTCCTATCCGGTATGACATATTGATTGTGAAATAAACGATTGAGTTTTGAGTAATGTCTATCAATTTTACAAGTGACAGATTAAATAAATTTCTGCAAAAACTAAAATGCTAAAATCCAAAATAATTGCTTTTCCGTTCAATTTAATGTCAATTTTCTATAGCTAATGCACATTTATGTTTTCTGCTCTGTACACATATTTAGAAAAAATCAGACACAGTTTGTGTACATGTCAAGGGGCAGGCAACTGAAAATTTGTGTTTTCAAATGTTTGGGCATGAATTTATCGCAATCGTATGTTTATTTAGGAGCCTGATATTGAAAATCCTCTTCCATCAACAACCAACTCTAATATTGCAATTACACAAAGACTTGAGGCAATGGAGCAAAGACTATGTTCTCATATTGATAAACGTGTGTTAGAATCCGAGCAGAGAATACTGCAATATATCGACAATAAGTTTCCTTGATTTGTGTTTTTATTAATGAAAATTTGTAATTTTGATAAAAGATGGATGTGTGTAATAGAACGTTTACGTTAAGAAGAGTTATCATCATAAAAGTAACTCTACATGCTAAAGATTATCTTTGCATTAACTTCAATACTTATGTTTTAAATGGTGTAGTTGCCAATTAGGGCTATGAAAGGTACAAAAAAGAGTAAAAAATATGTGCATGATTGCTTCAAGATGTTTACCAGATTGGTGAGTAAATACATATTTTGAAAAGGCTTTTATATACTTTCAATAATATTTACTTGTTTTGATAGTATATATTGCAGTAATCTAAGTAAACTCTGACATCGAGAGCAGTAAAGTTATTTACACAATGTGCATTTTTAGCACTTATGCTTTGAATGTTTTTATGTCATCTTGTTAAACTTTAAGTATTGCCAACTCTAAGCAAATGGATCAACATTAAAGCGAAACTTACCAAGAATGTCCATGTATGCCAGAACTTATGCCTCAATTAGCATTTACCTGATGTAATTTATAAAACCTAATTAAGTAAAATTTCGCAATGATTATATTCACTAAATAACATGTTTTTAAATTGTTTTTTGCTTCATTAAACCTCAAAATGTGTCATGTAATTTTGGTCATCCCTGTATTTAAGAGACAGTTGTTATTTTGTAGCAAATTCTATGTAATGTAAAAATCTCTCGCCCTGGGTAATAACAAATATGACTTCAATTATAATCAAATTTATGAATTGAGATTAATTTTTTCGAATGACTTACGAGTAGTTAGTATTTGATTGGATGGTTTGATTTAGAATGCGATTTTTGTCATCAGACTTTAATCCTAAACGCAGTTTACCTCGAAAAGCAGCTTCACTAACTAACTTGGCTACTCTCGACGATGCCGAACGCACACGGGAGTTTGGTCTAGAGTATGGCACTCCAAAAGTAAACATCGGGGTTGATTCACTTGTTTTTCAACGAGGCAAATGGAAATCGCGTATGTACTTTTAAAACCACATGGATTAAAATCAAAAAGCTTAAATTGTGCAAACAATTTTTCCTGTCTTGTTTAAATTTTGAAAATTCGCACACTTGTAGCCTACTACTACTACTATTAGTATTATAATTAAATGTATATCCAGATGAGCTTTTTAGACAGCTTCAGAGAAAACCTACGTATTTTCAACATTAACAAAATGTATGTCAAAATCCATAATGTAATACCATCCATGCAAATATACTACTTACAATATGTTGATAGAATACTTTATTAAGGTCCATTTATTTTGTTATAACTTTTCCTGACCTTAAATATTTGGGTTTTAACTTACCCTTCGTTTTTACCTCTTGATAAATAGAACAATTCGACGGTTTCCTTCGTTTAGAAACCCACATCAGTCGAGATAAAGAGGATTCTAGTGAGGAAGTTGCCAGGCTTCGAAATGAAAACTTCCGTCTTATCAAAGAAAACAACTTTTTGAAACTAAAAACCGAAGTTTTATTAGACATGGTAAGTTTGTGATCGGTTAATGAATTCAAAAGTTCACGCTCTATTATATATTTGATTATATTAAATATCTGCACATGTACTCAAAATGTATGTGAGTTATTTTTACAAATTTTGCTTTTTTTAAAGAAACTTTCCTGTTGATTTAATTTAATGTCAATGTTTAGCTAACAGAGCATTCTGCTGAAGTTCATATGTTAGAGCGAGAATTGGGACAGCGACAGCAACGTGTTCGATAAATAATTTCTATTTTGTAAATTTGTAGATATTTGTTAAATATGTGTGTAATGTATTTGTAAATAGATCATGTAGACTTTTGATTACAATATTTGTGTTTTTACAGCGTTGTCAAGTTCATTACGGTGGTCAAAATTTTGTCCTGTTCCTTATGTCACACAATCACCACCATTCTAGGGTTTCCTTAACGATGTCTTAGGATTTATATTACCCAAATAAATTGATTGTTAACCCTTTTATAAAATAATTTCAATAGTTTATCAAAATTTCACATTGAATAGCTTAGCTGTTCCTAGATTGTACATTAAACTATTTAGTGCAATATAAAGGTAATTTGTTTTCCATCAAACTAAGTTGGTGGATTTATTGCATAGATTGTTTTGTATTGTATGTATGCTTGGATATTTTTAGGCTAATGGGTAGCAACTAGAAATTTAGACAATGTTGCAGCTCTAACCAAGAACTAATAAAGCAATCCATAACCATAAAATTTTTTGGACAAACAGTGTAAAGCATGGCAAAAAATCTGTATTAAATCCCTTGCAAACCAGCCATTCTTATAGACTTCTTGAGCTAGCTAACCAAAGAAGGCTTCAATAGACCTACCTTGACGAAAATCAGTGGTATTAATTTCCTTTGTAATGGACACGACATTGTGATGATTGAGACCAGTAATGTATGAGCCAGGGTGATGATGCATACCAAGCTTGGCTATATTTCTAATTGCCACCCGGTATTCAGATAAATTACCAATTTCGAATTGTCAATATTAATCTGAATAACGAATATTTTTATTTTATGGCTTCAAAGATAGTGTTTTTTTAATTTTGCGGATATGCACAAAAATTTCTCACGGGCCATTTGAATAATTCTGCTTATTATTGAAACATTTAGGTATATTACAAAGATTATTAAATTTCAAAATGTATATCTTAAGGTAAAATAATTGCAGATGATATACTTAAGAATTGTAGTAGACTATAGCATGGTTGCAAATATATTCTAATATAGAAATTTTGATTTTCTACAATATGTTACATAGAGCTCTTTAATAGTTGTACGTTCCAAATTTAAGCAATTACAGTTTTCATTTGTAATTGCAAATTTTTTTTGAAGTAATCAATATATTTCGTCAGGAAATTTACCGCATTAAGTTTCTACAAAACTTGATGTAATTACCTTCACAACTTCAATGAACATGCTGTCTAAAAAATATAACGTTGCTTCCAAAATTACCTGAGCTTGTGGCGAAGCTTATTTTGGAGAAATTTTGTGACGATTATGTAAAATAATTCAAGAATATAAAGGAATATAAACGTTTTCTCAACTATTTATGAAATTATTAAATCAATCCATAAACTCAAAACCAATAAACCAAACATTCCCTCATGGGCTCTTAAAATTACTGCTGACATTATTGCAAATCCCTTAAATGTTATTTTTAATGAATTCATAAAATTTAATTACTTCTCGGAAAATTTAAAACTTGCTCACATACTCCTATTTTTAAGAAAAAGTTAAACACTTAAATATGATTCCAGAGATTTAAATTACACTATATTTCTTCGGAATGGTTACCGGTTTTTGCATGGGTTATGTAGAAGAAAAACGTTTTAAAGAAATCCTTCGTTAATGTCACTATTCGAACCTGACTTTCTGTACATGAAGAAATTAATAATATTTTTAAAAAGCATTTAAAAACCTTTCTTTAGCAAAAATACAGGGTGTATCAAAAGTAACTTCACCTTTAAACTAACTAAAAAATTCAACCAATCACATAAAAGATGATGAAATATTTCATTTTATAACTATATAAAGGGAATTTATGTTATGCATAACCATTTTTTTCCTGTACTTTTTAAGTTTAGACTTTGATTTAGACATTAGACTTGAAATATTAAAACTATACTACAAAAATGGAGACAGTGCAACAACGGCATTGTCTGCATACAAAACAGCACATCACCTTCACAAAGACATTTTTTCTATTAGAGCTATCACTAACATGATAAGAACATTTGAAAAGACAAAATCCTTGCAAAATGCTGCTAAATTAGGGAGACCATTGTTCCAAGAAGGCTGAAAAACAATGGTAATGAGCACGCTGAATCAATTAAATTATTGCACAAGGTGGTAATTGTCTAACTACTAGTCATACTTTGGATACCTATAGCTAATTTTCTAACTATTAAATTGATGAGAGAGTTGAATTTTAGCTTTGAGTCAATAGTTACTCCTAGAACCTTGAAAGCGTTCACAATATGAACATTAATATTATTTACATTTAAAGTCAAGGCAGAAACATCGTAATTGCTTATATTCGGCTGTGAAATACAAAATTCTGTTTTAGCTTCATTAATATTCAACTTGTGCATACTAAAGTATTTTGACAATTTGTTACAATTCAATTCTGTAGATTCTGCTGCTAGTTGCATTGATGAATTATCGCTGAATATGCAAGCGTCATCGGCATATTGAATTAAATTGAATAGAATCGTACGTTGAGGCACCCCATTGTAAACCAGTAACCATTCTGAAGAAATATCATTGAATTTAACTCTTTGGAATCTTTGATTGAGGTAACTGATATCAATTGCTTATTATTACTAGAAAAACCTAAGTAAGATAGTTTTTCAATTAGAATATTATGATTAATCGAATCAAAGGCTTTTGAAAGATATAAACCAGATATAGTTACAAATTTATTAGAATCAAGTGATGCTTTCTAAGCTTCAGTACCAATTAATAGGGCATCAGTTGTTGAGAAATTTTTGCGAAATCCAAATTGCGTGTTTGATAATAAATTATTTTTATTTAAATGTTCAGTTATTTGATTATGTAATAATCTTTCGAATATTTTGCTTATTGGAGAAGTAATTGAGATTGACCGATAATTAGTGACAATTGATGGATAGTTTTTCTAAAAAATAGGAGTAATGTGAGCAAGTTTTAAATTATCCGGGAATTAATTAAAATTTATGCATTCATTAAAAATAAAATTTAATTGATTTGCAATGATGTCTGCAGTAATTTTAAGGGCCCATGAGGGAATGTTTGAGGGACCGCTTGATTTGTTGGTTTTAAGCTTATTGATTGACTTAATAATTTCATAACTAGTTGCGAAGCGGAAATAAAAATTTAGTGTGAAACGTTTTCGTACTTAACGAGAGAGTCTATGTATTTTCCTAGATTAATTCAAGCCTTATTTAATTCATTAGATATTTCTAAATTGTCAGAAAGATTGTTTCCTTATCTTTTATCACAGCAATTGTGTTTGATTTTGGTCGCTTATAATTTGTGATTTCTTGTATTAGCTTCCATTTTAAACGTTCACTTGGAAGGCGCGCATATTCATTCTTAATGAATTCGTTGAATGCCTTACAAGTTTCAATATTCGATGCATTTCTAGCCTTTTTATATGCGGCAAAATTCTTGCTGGTTCGGAAAATCATAAAATGTTTATACGTTTTGTTCTTTTCGCGAATCAATACTGTACAAGTTTCAGTTATCCAAGGGTTGGCGTTTGTACTGGATTTAACCATTTTTTTCTTTTCAGGGCAAAATCCGTTAAGAAAAAATTCAAAAATTTCTAAAATGTTTTCCAGCATTTCATTTCAATTTGATGCAGAATATACAGGAAACCAATTTTCTGATGAGAGGGATAATTTAAAATTTTTAATATTTTCAATACATTTTTCACTAGATTTAATCAATTTCATGTTATTTTTTGGGGCTGAATGAGAATTGAAATTTGATAGATGTAAAACAGTGTTCAGAGAATGGGCATTCAGATGTAGTATACTCATAATACAGATTGTTGTTCTCCGCTAGTATAATGTAGACAATTAGTATTCTGCTCGATGATGTCATTCTATTAGGTAATGTTTTCTTGGCCAATTCTAAAACAATCCCCGAAAAGTGATAATTCGTCTTGTAGTTGTTGAATAAAAGAATAAACTTCTTATGCTGACAGTAGGATACATTTAATAACTGCTTTTTAAAACGTGAATTTCTGATTGGATTTTTAATTTTTAACCCATAAACTATCAAAATTTGATTCGTTATTACTCTTAATACCATTGCGTATCTTGGGATTTAATGACTTCGGGATTAAAAATAATACACCTCCACCTTTGGATTTTCTTAACGCTTTGTTCAAAATTCTATCCCTTCTAAATAGTGCATAAGTTTCATTAACAGTACATGAGCTATCTAGACCTTCGTTTTTTAACCACGTTTCGGAAACTGCGAGAATTAAATCATTTTTAGAGCTTGAAATGAATTCTCTATATTCGAAATTTTTAATGCGTAGATTCTGAAAACTTAAATGTACATAATTCACTATATTTGAACCGGTATTCAATTTTTTGATGTATGATTCAAAATTTAAAATCGGACCGTGATTAGTTTCAATGCCATTTACCGCTAATAACAGGAAAATTATATGAGATATAAAGAACGACTTTTTACAATTGATTTTAATAGTACATATGCGCCTGGATGACATAGTTAAAAATGTTCTTTAATAACACGTAGTTGATCGATGTGTATTGAAATAAGACTGTGCTGGTAACAGTAAATCATACTCATTAGATTTGAAAGTCGAAATAATGCCGCATCAAACCTAAATTCGCGAAAGCCCAAGCTAGTAATTGTAATTATTTTTGTAAATATTTATTTGTATGTGTTTTGTTACTTTATTTCTATAGTTTGACGCAATTTAGAGTTGTAAACAGTCTAAATATAGATATTCCATTTCATTTCCAATGATACAAGGAATCGTTTGTGATGGCACAGGCTTACTTCTAAGAAATTTTGGCGTTCCAATCAATAGGTTGCCAACACTTGAAGAAATTCGTGATTCAACAATTCCAACTCGGAAACATATTTCCGTTGTATGTCGCAATTTGTGGGTACAAGCGTTTTCAGTTTCAATACATTCTGTAACAAGAAATCCATAGAAACTCAATATTTGGATTAAGTTCTTTATTTTGAGTATTTGTGTTATGAGGGCTCCGCCAAGATCAGGATACAAACACAAAAAATATGAGGAAAACAATGTTCAAAAATGACTGCAGAGATAGAAAAATGGGGAAGCAAGTTAATTTGTCGGATGAGGCAGTGGTGACACCTAAAAATCAATGAAAAACAACGAATTGAAACCAACTTCATGTACAAATTTTGCACGTGCTAGAGTCATTAGTAGTATTACTTCGAGTGAAGCCCGTTACACTTTTTTCTGA
>CABFPE010000302.1:391661-416230 GCA_900660155.1 Hofstenia miamia
GGAGTGATCTTATCTGGGATGTTACTGATGCTACTAAGCGAGATCATGTTTGTCTAGTAAACAACCCCCTACATTCATTATTTAGTGATTATAATCTTTATGCTAATGGAGTTTTAATACAAACAGGTGATGCAGTTTGGTCACATACTGTAATGATGACAACAGAACTATTAAAGAGTGCAGCACAAGAAAATTCAATTTTAACACCAAGTGGGTATTATTTTGAAAAACGTCCTGATCAATCATTAGATATGTGTAATAGCCAAGATGGACAATTTCAGCGTTTCACTCTAACACAGAAAAGCAAAGTTTTAAACCTTTATGGATCTGTAGCTGTTGATTTTTTTTACAACGAAAAATTATTGATACCAGGAGGTAGCCTTTTTTTTCCTTGGATGTTTTTTCACTAATTTCCAATTCTACCACTACCCCTGCTGTATACTACAAAAGAGAAATTACAGATGCGACAATGAGTCTAAGGAAGCTATGCATTACAGAAAGTGTGCATCTGGCAATTGAAAAAACGTTGTTAACTACACCAGCGACATACCACTTTATGCGAATTCTCACAAGAACATTTATTATTCCGCCTGGTCAAAACTCTTTAACAAAAGAAAATGTATTTTCAAATGAACCGATTCGACGTATTGCTCTAGCACTTGTCCCCAATCTACAATTTACAGGAACACCCGATTCAAACCCATTCTCATTTAGATTTAGAGGTCTGCGCCAAGTTACTATAACATGAGGTGGATCGAATACTGCATTCACACCAATGACTGTGGGTGAAAATAATTATGCACAAGCATACTTTCATTCTGTAAAGGCGTTGGGTTTGAATGATGTAACTGGTATACCATACTCAGATTATAATAAGCATGCAATTATGGTTTTTGATTTGACCAGTATTGCGGAGGCAAATAATGAGGTACTCTACCCCGAATTAAGTGGTGCAAGTATACGTCTAACACTAGATTTTGATTCTCCAATAGGCAAATCACTGGAGGTGATCGTTTTGGGTGAAACATGCTCAAAGCTATACATTAATAAGCAACGGAAAATTATAAAAGACTAGAAAGAAAATGAGTTTCATTCATTGTACCTTTGCAAGATGTTGGGAGTAGACGAGATTAGACGTGTAGAAGATCGCGTTCATTATACCAAGGACCCTCACTTAAAATTTGCTCATGTTTCAAATTATCTACTACAAAAAAACTGTATACATAATTTTGGTGTTGAAAGAATTTTGCAAATGAACCCCTATGGTGGACTTATTGGCATAAATAATTCTAGACTACATTTGCTGTTGAAATGGTCAAAACTTTTTAGACTTCATGCAATTTACCATGATAGTTATGGCTTTGTTAAAAGAGAATTTGGAATTGGCAATGGATATCCGATATTTTACAGGTTTTGGTGCAATTTACCAATTTTGGGTCATTTGCCGTCTTTATTGTTTTGGATATATGTGAAGTTTAGGTATAATGAACTCTACAATTATTTAAATGTTTAATGTATGCTGACGAAATTAGACGTATTATTCTCCAAATCCCATCACTACGTTGGTGTTTTTTCGGTGTACACTGTTCAGATTGCATACCACCAAGCCTTGTCCAAAACTCTTTTCTAATTTGTAATGCGAGTCCAACTGGCCATCCTGGAACCCATTGGTTGTTGATTATACGAGATGTAAGTGGGAACTTAATATTCAAGGATTCTCTCGGTTTTCCACTAAGCCAGTACCCTGATATTGAACATTACTGTCTAACTACGTATCCTGGATTCTATGTGTATGAAGGTGATCGAAAAACTAAGTTGCAGGGGATGTCGCCAGTTTGTGGTGCTTATTGTATTTTTCATGCTTTTTTATTTTTCAACAATATACCCGAAATATTTGTATTTACTGATTTACCGTTTGTTAATGACTTTTTGTGTAGTGATGGGCTTAATAAATTAATGTATTCGTAGTCACTTTACTTATTTTACGTGCACAAAATGTTTTGTATAAATAGCATAATCTAAATTTATAATTTTATATACTTTTGCGATATGCCAATTGTTAGTCTACTTTCTGACAACTATCGAAGCAATAACTCAATACATAGTTTTACTACGCATTTGGAAAGACCAATCTATAATGCATCTCATGTGGCTTTGCTAAATATTACCTTTCCCATAGGATTCAATAATATACGAGATCAATTGTGGAGTTTTATCGACGCAAATGGAAATAATCGTGATATTTATGTGAAGGGCGTTCATGTGAAAAAGATAGAAGATGTGTTTAGCTTTGTTAACCAAGTCTTAACGAAAATTGAATTGAAGGTTGTTAAATCTGAAGCAAATGACGAAAAAAGTTTTGAAAAACTATTTAGTACTCTTTCACAAAATTTGCCAATGATTACAACAGTACCGAAATTGGATTTTGAAATCACCAGTGGAAGAGTAGTAATAAAAAATGAAACGCCTAATGAATTTGAATTAAATCAGGTAGGTGAAATTTTAGGTTTTGATCGTCACTATCGAATAGTCAATGGTTTGAACACTGCTAAATATAGTTTTGATATCTTAAATGGACTGCATAATATTTTAATTTATACTGATATAGTTACTTGTCAACATTATCAGAGTGGTAGCATCCCGTTATTGGATCAAATACCCTTATTCACAGTATATAGTGTAAATGATCAGCCATTCATCAATTATGAAAAGACTCATATAATTTATAAACCAACTTCAAAGCCATTCATTGATAGAATTACAATTAGCTTCCATACATCGCATGGTGAGTTTATTCATTTCAATGATACTAGCAGTATTTATTTAACTCTTAATATCAAAGACACTGATGAAATTTAAGCATAAACAATTTTTCAAAGTGTAAAATAAGTTATTTGTTATTTTTAAATGTTTTGTATTAATAACCAATTTACGATAGTAATAATCCAAATTGTGAAAAATTCTAGTTTTATATGATTTGAAAATGTTTTAATTAATTGTGATAATTTTTAAATTGATTTGGATTTCATGATTGGGATATATCAATCTTTACGATTGGATACATTTTTGACAGTTGAACAATAGATAAAAAATTACGCATAGCAGCATAATGGAATTTTACATGCTTGTACTGTGTTTACGATTTGATACATTTTGACAGTTGAACAATAGATAAAACCACGTAATATTGACATTGTCTATGAACGCATGCAAGTTTATACATAGAATGGATTAATGGAATTTTACATTGATGAAAGAACTACCCATAAAGATTTCAAACTTTTTGGTAAGCTATTGTTATAATTATATCTCAGATATTGTTGTTGATTCTTAACGCTTTTTTACAATATTATCTCTAGTTAGTTTTACAGATATTTCTTTTAAAACCATAATTTTATTTTAATGAATTGCTGCGAATTTACTGTCAGATGTTAAATTAAATATATACTTTATCATAAATAGAAACGTCATTTGTTTGTTAATAAACATTTTTAATTGATTTTGTTTAAACTTTTAATATTCATGTGTTTTTGATTGTGAATGTCATCTCGTTTTTAATAACAACTTGTTTATTAACCATTAATTTAGATAAGACTGTGTGAAATTCATAATGTGCAAATACATATTGTGTTTGCTTCCTACAGAATTCCCTCAAAAACAATGATGATAAACTAACACAATAAACAAATTTAATAGTACGATATATATGATCATTATAAGCAAAGTGTAGAATAAATTGCCTTTTTGTCTTGTCTTAAACACGTATGTGGGTNTTTACCACGTACGTTTATTAAATATTAGAAATTGCGAGTTTTTGCATAAACTAGTTCTGAAAAATTATTTTGCATTATTACCGAAATAAGCCATTACACTTCTAATTATTATCTCTCTGATTCAAACATTTGTTATTAAATTTTACCGAATATAACAAGTATGTAAAATAAACATATAAACTAAATTAATGTGGTATTTCCAATGTCATGTATGTTAATAAAAAAAACAAGTATGTAAAATAAGTATGTAAACTAAATTAAGCCACATGAATAAGCGAGTCACATACATTAATAAAATGCAAGTATGAAGTATGTAATAAAATAAAATATGTAAGCTAAGTTAGTCCACGTAAATAATCAAGTAAAAAAATTGTTACATTTTGAACAATAGATTGCAATAATCTCATGGGATTTTTGGATTATTAATTATGTATTGCCAAAAACCTATATGAATAAAATAATTGGCTACATATAAACAATTGACTGCAATGATTTGGGTGAATATATAGATTGAATTGTTTAATGAGTCAACACATCATGACGTCAGATATACATGGCCAATTAAGATAAGATAAGATAAGATAAGAGATTCTATATTCAGATAAATGTTTACAATTCAATAACTGATAATTTATCTGAATAGCGTCATAAATTACAAAAAAGTAACCAATCTACAAATCAACATACATTACAAAAATTAACAATTCTTACAGGCTATGGATGAATTACTTTATATTGCTATTTTAATGACGAGTTATCGTATAGTCATTGTGGTAAAATTTAAATCCTAACCATGATGTACCTAAAATATATTTTTGTTTAAGGAAGATTTTTAAATGCTTTTTAAAAGGTTTCAATTTTTCAATGCTCTCAATTTCTTTAGGTAGCGAATTCCAGGTTCGAATTGCGACATTAATGAAAGATTTCTTCAAAACTTTTTTCTTATACTTAACACATGTAAAAATTTTAGATCTTGAATTCTGTTTATACGTNAAAAAATGTAAGGTAATGTGGGAAAGTAAAACTAAAAAAATGTAAGGTAATGTGGGAAAGTAAAACTAAAAAAGTAAAAAAATGCAAACTAAATTAGGCCACATACATAACACAAAAACTAGTAAAAGTACATGCATGACGTCAGTAAAACACCCCCGGCAATATCCACAACGTTTCAGGTCAAAGGCCACCCCTCTCGACCAATCAGAAAAAAGTGTAATGGGCTTCACTCCACCTCTCGACCAATCAGAAAAAAGTGTAATGGGCTTCACTTGAAGTAATACTACTGTCATTGGCCATGAAGGCAACTTCAAGAAAGCAATTTCAGCTTGACATTGTCTTTCGATCACGACAAATGGGACGTTTTAAAATCCAAACATCCCACAGAGAATATTGAAGCAATTAATGTAGAAGACATTGTTCCCCCTCATATTATTTGTGAGCAAATTGTTTTAGATTGCATTAGAAATATTCCTCTTGAAACTGCTGCGGGGTGTTCAAAATTATATGTCTCTCATATACCCAATGCAATTCAATGTCCTTCACCAGAATACAGTCAAAATGCCTTAGGTGCTTTGGTTAACTTGATAAATGTACTTATTCGTGGAACCACTTTAACAACAGTTGCTCCAATTCTTTGTGGCGCGAATCTTTTTTAATTGAAAAAGAAGTGTGGTGTAATGCGTCAAATTGCAGTTGGCTAAGTTATACTTCACATAGTGGCTAAATGCTTATGCTGTGTTACTCAGTTGAAAGTTGCAAGATATTTTGGTCCTAACCAAGTGGGAGTTGGCATTCCAAGGGGCTGTGAAGCAGTTATTCACTGTCTAAATTCAATTTTAGGGGAATTACCAGTTTACACAAACATTGCATTTTTACAAATCAATTTAAAGAATGCTTTTAATTCAGTTTCACGGTGTGCTATGATTTCTCAAGTTAGGGATTGCTTTCCAGAACATCTACCATTGCTCAACTATTGCTATGGTAATTCATCTTTGCTCTCGTTTAATAAGAATGTCATTATGTCAGATTCTGGTACACAACGGGGAGATACATTATCTCTTTTACTATTTTGCATTGACAATAGTAGTAAGAAGAGCCTGGGATTTCGTTACAATTTTTTCTGATTGGTTGAGAGCTGAGGTCCATTTAGTTACACTTTTTTCTGATTGGTAGAGAGAGGACCTTTGGCCTCTGATGGGCCGCATATATTGACGGGGGTGTATCTCTGACGTCATTGGAATATGTTTTGTTGGCAAACACATTTGTTTGTAGTCTATTGTTTAAATGTAGCCAATTTATAAATACACATTGAGATAAAGCAATTTTCAAAATTCAATGAAATTAGAAATGTTTAAAATGTAACCAATTTTTTTATACACATAGAGGTTGAGGAATTTTCAAAAATCCAATGAGATTAGAATTGTTGCAATCTATTGTTCATAATGTAACCAATTTTTTTACTTGCTTATTTATGTGGACTAACTTAGCTTACATGTTTTATTTTCTTTACATACTTCATACTTGCATTTTATTAATGTATGTGACTCACTTATTTATGTGGCTTAATTTAGTTTAAATACTTGTTTTTTTATTAACACACATGACATTGGAAAATACCACATCAAATATTAAGTTAGTTTAAATTGTTTAGTTTACATACTTGTTCTTTTATTAACATAAATGACATTGGAAATACCATATTCATTTAGTTTACATACTTATTTTACATACTTGTTATATTTGGTAAAATTTAAAAACAAATGTTTGAATAAGAGGGATAATAATATTTGTTAGAAACATAATTGCTTATTTCAGTAACAAAGCAAAATAATTTTTGAGAAAAAACCAAAAACTAGTTTATTTCAAAAACTCTCAATTTCTAATATTTAATAAATGTACATGTTAAAACCCACACATGTGTTATTAAGACAAGAAAAAAATGTAATTTATTCTACACTTTGCCTATAATGGCCATATATATCTTTCTATTGAATTTGTCTATTGTGTGAGTTTATCATCATTGCTGTTGAGAGTATTCTGTAGAAAACAAATGCAATGTGTATTTGCACATTATGAATTTCACACAATCTAAATTAATGATTAATAAATCAAATGATAGATCACAGTATAAAACACATGATATATAAAAGTTGAAACAAAATCAATTAAAAATGTTTATTAACAAACAAATGATATTTCTATTTATGATAAAGTCTATAATAAATTTAACACCAGACTGCAAATTTGCAGCAATTTATTAAAATAAAATTGATTCTGTTTTAAAAGAAATATCTGTAAAGCTAACTGGAGATAATATTGCAAAAAGTGTTAAGAATCAAAACAATAGCTGAGATTTAATTATAAGAGTAGCTTACCAAAAAGTTTGAAATCTTTCAGAGTAGTTGTCTTTCATCAATGTGAAATTTCATTATGCTGGCTGTGTATATTCTCATATTAAAACTGCATGCTTTAATAATGTCAACATAGTTTTTATCTATATGCATTGTTCAACTGTCAGAATGTAACAAACTATAAAAACAGTACCAGCCATGTTAAATTCCATTATACTGCTGTGTGTACAAACTTGCATCTCTCTATAGACAATTGTTAACATTGTGTAATTTGTTATCTATTGTTCAACTGTCAAAAATGTATCCAATCATAAAGACTGTTATCTACCAAACATGAAATCCCTTTACAATTATAACAATTAAATGAAACACTTTCAAATCATATAATGTAGCATCATCCAAATTTACCAAGCTGCCAATGTTGATTTAGAAAGAGAATAAGATTGAAGACAAATTATGATTAGAAATATTGTAAAATTATATGATCAGTTAGATTAATTTGTATTATGCAACCAAGTAAAAACAGGTGTCAACTATGAGAGATTAGTATCTGTTGATAATAATACTTTCTGGCAAAACCAAGAGGGCAAAGTTGCTTCCATTATTTTTAGCTGCCATCTTATCAGATGAAAAGTTTAAATTTAAAATCAAAAGGTACTTTTCAAAAAATACTATAAATAGATTAAATTCATTGTAAGTGATTGATAAAGAAATTCATTTGCAATTCTTATACTATTTTCTTGATATGGTTTGATTATTTAATACAATGTCAAGCTAAATGAGTTGTGTTTAGTAGTGGTCTGGATCCATCACAAGATCAATTCTAGGGTCTTTGTGCCAGATCATGAAAGTGCAATTAGGTTAGGTATAGGGGTTTTTCTCTTTTTTACTTCACTATTGATCAGTTAGTACATGTATAAGCTATAATAGGTTTGAAATATGGCTGGATGACTGAAACCTAGGAATTATATCTATAAATATTTTAGATCCAAATTATTGACTATAAAGTGACTGATAAAGTGACCAAGCATGTACTAATTATGAAATGTAGGTTAGGAAGCTGCCAATTAGTAAACTAGTTGTTAAAGCCAATATATTTTGGTAATGGCTACAATGTAATATTAATGAAGCAGCTAGTAACAAGTCTGGTTGCATTATCATGAAACACTTTTACAAAACAGAGGCTAAGTTGAATTGTGCTTTGTCTTAAGTATACACTGAGTTAGGATAGGGTACACATAAGTTACATTGTTGAGCTGAACTTAAACAAATGGGTCTTCAGTGAACAAGTGAGTAGTAATAGAAGAAGAGACCCTGTTCCATTGGCACACCTTGAAGTTCTTGTAACACTTAGCTGATTCATTGATATCAGAGGCTGGTTTAAGTAGTGAGTCATTCTACTTGACAAATGTTTTGACATCTTGCTAATGTATTTTGACAAATGCTAATTGATTTGTGACAATTTTTAATTGATTTTCAAGTAGGTTTACAATGATTCATGTTGGGGCCTATTTAGTTTACACTGTTTTGATATGATGACTGATTTCATTTCATGTTAATATACATGGCTATATCACATGTTACAATCATTTACATTACACCCATATATTGTATAACACACTGCAAAAATCTCCATCATTATATGTAAAGACTACACACCATTTTTGTTAATATACATTGTTATTACACATTACTCTTTGCTGACCCATTTTCCATGATTTCTAATGATTACACGTACAATGTTTACAGTGTAATGCAGAAACTTTCAAAAAACTGCATTTTGTTTTTGTCAAAACACCCCATTAACATGTTTATCATATCATGTTTTTTCAAACAATGAAAAAAACTCTGGCTAACAATCAAGGATGTTGTTCAGCTGAACATGAGATATGGTATTGCATTAAAGATAAGACTTGACAATGGTTTTTACTATTTCCTACCTAGATGATATGTCAATGC
Source organism: Hofstenia miamia (assembly GCA_900660155.1). Taxonomy (NCBI): domain Eukaryota; kingdom Metazoa; phylum Xenacoelomorpha; order Acoela; family Hofsteniidae; genus Hofstenia; species Hofstenia miamia. Next base: position 400,741 of record CABFPE010000302.1, read on the forward strand.
ATTGGGTGAGAATTACAAAACTCTGATAAATAAAAAACTATTTCACAACAATGACATGGAAATCACAACCAGTGGCAATAATGTAAATCATAATGTATTAGAATTTAGTAAATAAAAATCTAGTTTTGTTTTCTACACCTCTTTCTACATGTACAGTTTTATAAAAATAATACTAGTAAAAAAAATCATTAATTATTATTGGTTACAATGGTTTTACAATAAACTTTTTAAATTTACATTGATTATTAGCAAATGGTGATAATAATATACCTTTTGGAGAGTTCATTCAATGCAGAAATTTAAAATAGTCCTTTATAGAGTCTATAGAATTTCCCATGTTCTGCAGGTACCAATAGCTGTGATCAAGTAAATTTTCTGCAGGTTGAGAGATTAACTGACTTAAAAACTCACATTTCATTCTATCACATGCCCAAAACCCAGTTTCTTTCTATCAGACAAATTCAGAGATTTGATAAATTGAAGCAATTGTTCACTTGTGAGATTGCCTTCTGTAAATGCAATATAATGGAAGTTCTTCTCATACCAGTTAAAAGCCTTCTGTATATGTCCTGGTAAACAGTCAAAATTCTGCTTTGATTGAGGCACTGTAATAATATAGAGTTTTTCATTGATTTAAATCAACAGTTCCTCAATGCAATAGATGCTATTGTATGCACTCCCACAAATTTAAAAAAAACATTAGATTTCTTACACAATGCCATGACTAACAACCAACTATCCAAATAGAAAACTACAGAGAGAATGATAAATATTTTTGTAATCAGTATAAAAACACAAACTAATTGAATGATTGGATAATTTTGGTATTTGAATAAAAAACATACAAGTAAATTTGTTCTACTCATCATTGTCAAAAATAATAATTTTGATGTCAATGTTTTAATATCATGTTTAAATTAACCACCTTAATAATAATAAAATAATTATTAATTATAAATTAATTTTTATATTTTCAACTAATATCATGTATTGTTTGCTTGAAAAATATTTCATGGTCATTCATACACAGATTTTACATTACACGAATTTCTTAGTAAGAATTTTCTGGTTAACAATGTTTATCCACACTTAATAATATTTCTTCTATAAATTATATTTTTCCCCATTTTTTGTTTAGTAATAATTAAAAACATGTGTTAATTATAGTGTTTGATGCATATTTCCCAAACTTACTAACACATTTTTTTGATATTGAAAATTGTAATAAGTTTTTCACAAACAAATTTACTAATTGATATTATTGTTGATGATGAAACCTATAATAAACTCAGAAGTGTATTTTTGTTTGTAATTTTAAGCAAACAATAATTTTTTACTAATTGAAACATTTTTCATGATTTACTAACAATATTTGATATTGTAAAATGTAATATCTATGAAAGATATGTTTTTCTTTTGTAATTTAAGCAAGTGATAATTTTTCAAGAATTTTACTAATGGTATTGTAACTCATGATAAAAGAGAGACTTTACATTAAACATAGTTAATTTTACATAACTTTGTGTTTGACATATATTTTGCAAAACATGAATTTTTTTACTTGTTTGCTAATCCAACTTGTAATAAATGCAAAAGAGATATAATTGGTCTTATAATTTAAGCAAATGATAATATTAGTATTTACATAAATTTTCAAAAAATTTTACTAATGGTATTGTAACATGTAATAAAATAGAGACTTTATTTTAAACATAGTCAATTTTACATAACTTAGTGAAAAAATAATCTATACATATAAGGTTCTAGATTTAATTGGGCAATGTTAATAATAATAGCATTTAGTATTCTACATGTCTAAATAAAACACACTTGGAAAAGCTAAAATATTTATATTTTTTAATTAAACAAAAAACATTTTCAACAGAATGAGAGTTTTACTTAGTGTCCTGGAGCTGTCAACCTTTTAACTTTACCACCAACCAGCAAGGCCACATCCTCATCTCTGAATTGGATGGTATATCTATGAGGTATATAACAATGTTTGTTCCTGTCTAAATTTATCTTAATTGCCTGACCATATTTAGTGTCCATTGATGTCACATTGTTTATTTTGTGCCAATCCCTGATTTGAAGGTCAATCAGGGAAATTTGTTTTCCAGTGGGATTATCACCTACATCATAGAGAATCTTCATTAGTTTCACCTGGTTTTAAACTACTTTGTCCACCATCTTAAGTTATTTCTGATTTTTAAAAAACATGTAATAATTTTTTCAAAAGGATACCAGGGTTTTATACTCACTAAAATCAAGTGACCCAATTAAAATCAAGAACCAATAAACTTTTCAAGATTTAGAGGCTGGAAGCCAATAATTTACAGGTGTGAATGATTTTAATTTCCACTAGATGATGCTAATGAAATACAATACCCAGCTAACTAATATTTTTAAAACAAAAAAATATATGTCAATATATATATGACTATATGAATTTGTCAATCTTAGCTAACCAATGTTAAGTTTTTAGAACAAAAATTATTTAAGCTGGGTTGTTATATGAATTTTGCTAATGTTTTAACTTGAAATAGTTATTTTTTAGTTGTTAACCCATGCTAGGTTTTAGAACAAAAAGTATTTAAGGTTATACAAACTTGGTAATGTTTGCAAATATACCTCAGTATTGTCAATCACCTGAAAACTTGAGATTTTAAAAGCTTTTTACATTAAAACTTCTCCCTGCAAAATATACAAGTTGGGTTTTAAAAGCATTTATTTAAAAGCTTTTCTCAGAGAACCTGTCAACATCAAATTAGTTAAAAGCCTTTTGTGTAAACCCATCATGAAATGCATTAGCACTACACCCCCTGGTAATTGGATATTTTGATGTGTTCCCAACCAAACATCATAAACCCTGGATTAGAGCAAAACCAAAATCTATTCTCATTTCAACTTTGGTTAAAACCAGTTTGCTTTATTTCAACATTCTACCTTTGTACTTTAAAATGTCTTTCAACAATGTTAGTGATTTTCTCTCTGGCTGGAATTCTCAGTTCTCCCAAATCATTGAGGAAAACATGTATAAAGACCCATTAGATGTGTCATTCAACAAGGCAGTGTAAGATATTATCTATGTAAAATATATTATCTAAGAATATTTATTATACAATGTAACAAATTATTAATCAGGTTTTTTATTTTGCAACTCATTATAATATTTCTCAGTTAAAATATGTTATGTGCATTTTTCATTTTTTTAAAAACAGAAGGGTTTTTACATTACATCTCATTATCATATTTCATGAACTATTATTATTAAATGTGTTAAACAAATGTTTTTAGCTTTGACAATATTCTGGAAGAGTCTAATCAAACTTTGGAAATTTTTGATGACTTGTTGCAAAATTTTGAGAATAGAGTCAANATTGTTATATGAATTTTGCTAATGTTTTAACTTGAAATAATTATTTTTTAGTTGTTAACCCATGCTAGGTTTAAGAACAAAAAAGTATTAAAGCTTATACAAACTTGGTAATGAAATGAATATCTATATGTTAGTATTTTCTTGTACTTTGTTATTTAATTAGATGTATACATGTATGTATGTATGAAAAAATAAATACTCAACTAGCCACATTTTATTTATTTATAGATTGTGAACTATACACAATTTTAAATAATGTCCATGGTTGAGAGAAAGTGTTACACATTTGTCTTTATCTTCTAACATTTTAAAAATTTGCAAAATTGCAAAGTCTAATGAAAACCCATCTTTGTATATCTTATCCATGTTTGGCTTTTAATATTTGCACTGAAGCAAATGGATGTGGGAGATAATCTTTGCTCATTTTTTTAAAACTCAATATATCCATGTGATTATCCTTATCAGTTTCCCAACATGTGTTACAAGCACACTGTGCCATCTTTGGTTGAAATTGAACTTTTAATATTTTATTGTTTGTAAGNTTTACATTACATCTCATTATCATATTTCATGAACTATTATTATTAAATGTGTTAAACAAATGTTTTTAGCTTTGACAATATTCTGGAAGAGTCTAATCAAACTTTGGAAATTTTTGATGACTTGTTGCAAAATTTTGAGAATAGAGTCAACAAAATAATGGTAGAATGCAAATGCACTCAAATTGGTTGTGGAGACAATCAACCAAGTGCATCTTCAAAGCAAAACAATACAATTGTTCAAAACACTCCTTCAACCCCGTGAGCACATCACCAAGTATGTCTTTTTTGAAATTGTGTTTTACTAACTTTTATGTTTTAAAAAAACAAGGCTTCAAGTTTTTTTACATGTATATACAGTCAGTGTTTTTTAATTCAAAAACATGTTAAAACACAGTTATTTTGGTGTGATTCACCAAACATTTTTTAAAAAGAATCAAATGCATGTCATATAATTGGAAAATCAATTAGAGGGTTTTTAAAAACATCATGTTACAATTTTCAAAAACAAGATGATTTATTACATCAGTGAAAAGCAAAATAATGTTTTACTGATTTTAATTTAAAACGTGTTACTCTCTGGTTACAAATTTTTAAAAAAATGAATTTGTGTTACTACTAAGGTGTGAACAAGATATTTTGTATTTAGAAAAAAAGTGGGAAATTAAAATCTTTCTCATATACATGAAAAAAGTGGGTTTTGCCAATGAATCTAATTATAAATGACTCACATACACAAGTTAAAATGTATCCTCTCTTGTTATTTTAAATCATTACACTAGTTGATTGGGTAATTCTTTAATGCTTTACTTTTTAAGCACACTATTTAGAGTAATGTTGTAATCATGTTTAAGAGTTATTTTAAATAATGCATGTTTCTTAAATTGAGTTTTTTTGTTTTTTATATATATCTATTACTGATTACATGTTTTACATTACTATTTCCTCCTATACTGTGTTTATGCATATTTTTCTCTTTGGGGTTTATATATTTTAAAATCCAATGCATGTCAAAAACTAATTATTCCATCTTTTGAAAAAAATGATTTGTGTTTTATGTTAAAATCTAAATTATTCTATGCATGTTTTTTAATTAATTTTTTTTCAGTCAATATTTACCCCTTTACTAATACATGGACTATTTAGACTAAAGACAAAGTTGCAGTATTTTTGCAGTTTGTGTCAGTATAATAACCCCTCCCCACAAAAGGAAGGTCTAATTTACAATCAAGACTTAGGCATATGGTAGTTAATTTCTGTGTATATTGCAAAACCTATTTTGGANCCCACAAAAAGTAAGGTCTCATTTATGATCAAGACATAGGCATATGGTAGTTAATTTCTGTGTATATTGCAAAACCTATTTTGGAAGCAAGGCTGAGCTATATAATCATCTTGATAAGCAACACCCAAATGAGATTTCAACAAGTCCAGTTTTGAACAACAACAATGAATACACCATACATAGATCGGAAAATGTGTGTAGAGGGGCATTTTCAAGATATCTTTCAAATAACCTTAACTCTATTGATATTTATGAGGCTTTTACAAACCATCACAAGGCAATACAACAAGTGATTTCAAGCAAGGTTTCCACACACTATAGTGTGGAAATTTATTTAACATGTGAAATCAAGATGGTGAAACCAGTGGAAAATGATGAAGAAAAATTTGCTATTCTCCACCTAACATCTAGCCCTGTGTCAGTGTTTAGATCAGGTTTATGTGAAACAAGTTTCTACAACTTAGTTGGTGAAATTTCCAGTTATATTTATATTTATGCCATGAACAGGAGTGGGTTCATATTGAAAAACATAAATAGAGTTGGGCTAAGAGTGTCCAAATATCTACCATCATGTGGAGGATCATCTATTCCATTGCCTGACTATCTAAAAAGAAACAATTTCATTGTAAACCTGAAAACTGGTCAATCAAACCTATGTTTCTGTCTCTTATACACATGCATGTCTCCACCCTGAAAATTAAACAGAGATGTGATTGAACAAGTTTCTAACATCACTAAAGTACAAGGGTCTCATGTTCTTATTATCAATTAATGACATATGCATTTTTGAAACATGCAATTCAATAAACATCAATGTATGCTCTCTAAATGAGCAATGTCTTGTGCCAGTGTATATGTCTCCATACCATCATCAGCAAACATCAATCTCTTACTAATAGAAGATGATGAAAAGAGCCACTACCTAGCAATAACAAATTTGAATGCATGTCTAGGATTTTTTAAAAATAGAAATCATGATTATCAGGCTTTACACCAAAAGAAAATTTGGAGAAGCATGAGAATAAATGTGGCAGAATGCCAGAACCATCAATCACATTTCCAGATCCTGCAGATAAGATTAAATTTAAAGCATATGCTGCTCAAAACTATGTTCCTATTGTTGGCACTCTTGATATTGAGGCAATTTCAAGAAAAGTCCACAGTGTTCATGTAGCATCCACTACCAAGTGACAAGATGGTTTAAATGGTTCTTTTAAACTATTGACTCACTTCAATCATGGGTAGGGATGCACTTATGTTAGCTATTGCATGTATATATTTCTGTTATCCTTCTTATAACTGAAAAAACTAAATACTATTTATATACTCTGCCATCATAGCTCTGCTCTGTAGATGATGTTTCTGTGGCCTCTGGCTGACTCTGATCTCTGCATCATTTCACTGGTGTTTCCACAGTCAATCTAGGTGGCTTCAAACCTCAGCTCAACAAAGTTCTTATGTGTTCCCTATCCTAGCTCAGTGTAGTTCTCAATGTAAATTGTAACTGACTTAAACTCAATTTGTATTGTGTATTTAATTCCCTTCACAACCTTGCAGTGTCACTAGCTGCTTACTAATTATCACTTTAGCCATTACTGAAAACTATTGGCTTTAATTAAGTTAAAATAATTAAGTTACTTAATAACCTGCAGCTTCCTAAATTACATATAAATAACATAATACATGCTCAGTTGCTTTATCAGTCTGTTATAGGTCACCTAAGTCCATCACATACAATATGTATAACCTACATCAGGCTACCCAGCCCTTTTTTACCAATGTTGATTATCAATTACATGTAAATGATTGAATTGATAGCCAGCTAAATGGAGAAAAACTCCTATTTGTACACCTAATGTAAATGCAGGTTCATAGTTTGAATCAAGGACCCTCAAGTCACTCCCAATATGTTTCCAAACAACTACTACTGCATTTACCATTTAGCTTGACATTCTGTATTAAATAATCAAGCTGATATAAAATCTAAAGATAAGATTTTCAAAGAATTTACTTCAACAAATTCCAAAATGATCTATGCTCTATTTATAGTTAACTTGAAAAAGTACCTGTTGTTCAAAATTCAAATTTGATTCATCTTCCAAAATGGCTGAAAATAGTGGAAGTGATATTGCCCCCTTTATTTTGTCAAATTNATACTCTGCCATCATAGCTCTGCTCTGTAGATGATGTTTCTGTGGCCTCTGGCTGACTCTGATCTCTGCATCATTTCACTGGTGTTTCCACAGTCAATCTAGGTGGCTTCAAACCTCAGCTCAACAAAGTTCTTATGTGTTCCCTATCCTAGCTCAGTGTAGTTCTCAATGTAAATTGTAACTGACTTAAACTCAATTTGTATTGTGTACTTTAATTCACTTCACAACCTTGCAGTGTCACTAGCTGCTTACTAATTATCACTTTAGCCATTACTGAAAACTATTGGCTTTAATTAAGTTAAAATAATTAAGTTACTTAATAACCTGCAGCTTCCTAAATTACATATAAATAACATAATACATGCTCAGTTGCTTTATCAGTCTGTTATAGGTCACCTAAGTCCATCACATACAATATGAATAACCTACATCAGGCTACCCAGCCCTTTTTTACCAATGTTGATTATCAATTACATGTAAATGATTGAATTGATAGCCAGCTAAATGGAGAAAAACTCCTATTTGTACACCTAATGTAAATGCAGGTTCATAGTTTGAATCAAGGACCCTCAAGTCACTCCCAATATGTTTCCAAACAACTACTACTGCATTTACCATTTAGCTTGACATTCTGTATTAAATAATCAAGCTGATATAAAATCTAAAGATAAGATTTTCAAAGAATTTACTTCAACAAATTCCAAAATGATCTATGCTCTATTTATAGTTAACTTGAAAAAGTACCTGTTGTTCAAAATTCAAATTTGATTCATCTTCCAAAATGGCTGAAAATAGTGGAAGTGATATTGCCCCCTTTATTTTGTCAAATTCGATGACAAGTACTAATTTGCTATATTATTACTTGATTGCATTTTTACAAAGATAATTTCTGATAATTAAACTTAAATTGTTTTTCTAAATAATCATTTGATCTTAGTTATTGACTAATCATTTGTTCTTCTTTCTTCATTAGCAGCAATTTCTTTGGATTATGCTACATTCATCTGAACCCATCTACAAGTTACACAACATGAAATGTTGAACAAATTCCATCTGGTATCTGTGTGGCAACAAACAGGTGTGGACAAATTATTATATTGTAAAGTAATATCTGGTGAGAATTGTATGAAAGAAGCATTTGATCATTTATGTGAATTGGCAAAACACTCATACAAAGTTAAGCAGCAACACTATGAATTGATAATAACAGAAGAAGAGTGATGAATAATGTTGTTTTCAGCAACAAGATGTATATTCTGTAAAAATGCGTTTGCTCATGATGATGTAAAAGTTATAGACCATTGTCATTTCACTGGAAAAATTAGAGGTGTGGCATATAACAATTGTAATATTTTAAATCATAGTCTGCAATTTACCCTGATTTTTATGCATAATTTACAAACAAAAGATGGGGAGAAAGTGTCATATGTGCCATGTACATTGGAGGTGTTCTTATCACTCAGTTTAATGGTGCCTGTAGANAAATGCAGGTTCATAGTTTGAATCAAGGACCCTCAAGTCACTCCCAATATGTTTCCAAACAACTACTACTGCATTTACCATTTAGCTTGACATTCTGTATTAAATAATCAAGCTGATATAAAATCTAAAGATAAGATTTTCAAAGAATTTACTTCAACAAATTCCAAAATGATCTATGCTCTATTTATAGTTAACTTGAAAAAGTACCTGTTGTTCAAAATTCAAATTTGATTCATCTTCCAAAATGGCTGAAAATAGTGGAAGTGATATTGCCCCCTTTATTTTGTCAAATTCGATGACAAGTACTAATTTGCTATATTATTACTTGATTGCATTTTTACAAAGATAATTTCTGATAATTAAACTTAAATTGTTTTTCTAAATAATCATTTGATCTTAGTTATTGACTAATCATTTGTTCTTCTTTCTTCATTAGCAGCAATTTCTTTGGATTATGCTACATTCATCTGAACCCATCTACAAGTTACACAACATGAAATGTTGAACAAATTCCATCTGGTATCTGTGTGGCAACAAACAGGTGTGGACAAATTATTATATTGTAAAGTAATATCTGGTGAGAATTGTATGAAAGAAGCATTTGATCATTTATGTGAATTGGCAAAACACTCATACAAAGTTAAGCAGCAACACTATGAATTGATAATAACAGAAGAAGAGTGATGAATAATGTTGTTTTCAGCAACAAGATGTATATTCTGTAAAAATGCGTTTGCTCATGATGATGTAAAAGTTATAGACCATTGTCATTTCACTGGAAAAATTAGAGGTGTGGCATATAACAATTGTAATATTTTAAATCATAGTCTGCAATTTACCCTGATTTTTATGCATAATTTACAAACAAAAGATGGGGAGAAAGTGTCATATGTGCCATGTACATTGGAGGTGTTCTTATCACTCAGTTTAATGGTGCCTGTAGATGGATATAATGACAAAAATGGAAATTACAAACTGATATATGAGGAACTCTGGTTTTTAGATAGCTATCAATTCATAGCCTCAAGTCTGTCAAACCTTGCAAAAAACATTGCTCAGAAAAATACAAATTTTTAAATGCTGGATTAGGGGAACACAAGGCAGAGGCATTCTGCAATGGAAAGGGTGTATTCTTTTACTTGTGGTTTGATAGTTTTGAGAAATTTAATGAATTGAGCCTTCCATATTTAGAGCATTGGAGTGACAGATTGACTGGAAAAATTCCATTAACCAAGGAGGAGCTAGATTTTGAGTGTGAAAACACATGGATCTTGAGCAAGTGTGAAACCTTCAAGCAATTTCATGATACTTACCTTATTTCAGACATGTTAATACTTCTAGATGTCATATGCAAATGTAGAATACAGAGCATGGAGACATATAATCTAGACACCACCCACTTTTTTACACTATCAAACTTTAGTTGGCATGCAATGCTGAAGTATACAGGAATCTCTCTTGATCCAATATACAACTTCTTGGCAGATGAGAAGTTTAAATTTGAATAGACAGGTACTTTTCTGAAATTACTATAAATAGATTAAAAACCTTGTAAGAAGTTGATAAAGAATTTTACTTGGAATTCTTATTTTGTTCTACTTTAATGGTTTGAATATTTAATATGATGTTGAGCTAATCAAGTGGTGTTTAGTAGTGGTCTGGATCCATCACAGAGAATGATTCTAGGGTCCCTGTGCCAGACCATGAAAGTGCACTTAAGTTAGGTGTAGGGGTTTTCTCTTGATTAGCTGACTAGCATTTCTTTACTACATGTATTAAACTAATTGATTGTCAACAAACAGTTGGATGATCAAAACTTAGGAAATATATTAATACTATTTTAGATCTAAATTAATGACCTATAAATGACTGATAAAGTGACCATACATGTATTAAATTATAAATGTAAGTTAGGAAGCTGTTCAAAACAAATATATTTATATAAGCCACAATATTCTGGTAATGGCTACATGTAATACCTAATGAACAGCTAGTAACAAATCAGGTTGCAAATAGATAGAACACTTTAACAAAGTAGAGATTAAGTCAAATTGTGCCATGCCTTGAGTATACACTGAGCTAGGATAGAGTACACATAAACTGTATCTATTGAGATGAGATGTGGCACTCAACCAAATGGAGGAAATAGTGAAACTAGATGTGGAGATCAGCTTTGGGCAGATGCCCATCAATGATCATTGGATAGATTACTGCATGGCTTTGTCACCTAAATAGTGAATGGTTAATTGTAATTTATATAAGTTAACAGAAGCAACAAGTCAAGCAGTACGCAACAAGTAAATCCTTACCCGCAGTAACACAACTAATGTTATACAGTAACAATAGATACATAGTGACAATGCCTGGTACTTAACAGGGGCAGCTTCCCAATACTATTTGCTATTAGATGTAGAAACAAAAAGAAACTACCAATTACTAATCAGAGATTTTATGAATTACTATGAGAATGAAAGCTTTAAAAATCAATACCAAATCATTCTAAACATGACAAAGATGAGAAAAACTGATGACATTCAGAATTACATGCAACAAGTTGAATGATTGTTAATGCTCAGTTCAAGAGAAAACAGATATTCTAAATAAGATTTGTTCTCACACATTTGCAAGGGGATGCCCAAAAGCATCAGAACACAGTTCAAAATCAAATGTGGCATTGATGATAAGTTGGAAGGAATGATTAGAAAGACGGTTGACATACAAGCAACCATTGAGAACAATGCTTGGATATAGGAAAAGGCTGCATGGCATAGAGAGGGACCAATTTGGAGAAACAACCTCAAACCATGCATCCCGAATAAAGCCTACAGGGAAACAAAACAAGAAAAGATAATAAAAGTGAAAGGAAAAGATGGGAAGACTAGAAAAGTAAAGGAGAAAGTCGTCAAATGTTACAGTTGTGGACAGAAAGGACATAAAAACCAGACTGCCCAAAACATATAAATGTAATTGGGGATGAAGAACCTTACTATGACAAAGAGGATGTATTACAAACAGAAGACGAAATTGACAAAGCATTGCCAACTAATGAGGAGTTGGAAAACTAAGTAGAGTGCCAACTCATAACAACCTCAATATGATGAATATGATAATGATAGCTATTAATGGAGTAATGACAAAAGCAACAATTGACACTGGAGCAGCAACATCCATAATTACTAATGAATGTGCTATGAAGTTGGGATTCAAATGGGAAGACTTGAACAGCTGCAATAAGAGACTAATTAATGCATCAGGAGATTATATTGATATGAAAGGAATGGTAAACATAGTACAAATGAGAATTGCGAATACAACATTTGAACAATCTTTGGTGGTGGTGGACACACACAATAACCTGTTGCCATAGGCAATGATTTTTTGACAAAAAATGGATGTGTTATTAACTATGCCAACAGAACCATAAATGTAAGAGAAGAAGAGATGGAGATTGAAGAAGAACAAGGGAAGCAGAAAATAATTACATTTCAACTGCAAGAAGATATCCACCTACAGCCACACCAATGGAAGATGCACACAATTGAGATGGAGGACACTGTAACAGCTGACATAATGCTGTATGACAACAAAGGCATCAACACCAAACAAGTATTGATGCTGTCTAGTGTCTGTGCAATAAAACACGGAAATGGAAGAATACTGATCCTTAAAGCTACAAACCAGATCATTAACCTGAAGAGATCTCAATTAAGAATATATGGGAAATACATCAAGTCTAACATCAGACTCATTTGGAAGGCAATGGAAGGCAATGATGGAGCAAGTAATTTGCATGGTTGATTCAAGGACTTGCAAATGAAAACGGATAGTACTCCACATGGCCAACTCAAGGGCAAGTGGACGAACACCATCAAAGTTGTGAGTACTCCCAAAAGCCGTTTCAAGGGCATTGGGACGAAAGCAGAAGAGGAAGACACATATAGAACACCTGAAATAAATAACAAAGACTACCCACATCTAGAAGAATGGGAGATCATGCAACTGAGGATATTGTTAGAAAAACATAAACATATATTCAACTACAGAGAAATAAGCATAGGGCAGGCAGTGGGTGAGAAGCATAGAATAGTCACAACAACAGACAAACCAATCAAGCTGCCAGGTTGCCCAAACAGATGAAGGATGAATATAATCGCATACTGGAAGAGTTAATTGATAACAAAATTATTTGGCCAAGTGAGAGCCCATAAACAGCACCAACCATGTTTGTAAAACAGGGAGACAAGTATCATTTACACATTGATTTTCACAAGTTGAACAAAGTGATGAAAAAGGACTCATATCCCCTACTGCAGATAGAGGACATGCTCTATGAAGCCAGTAAACACAAATACTTTACAACACTAGATTTATGCACAGCCTACTGGCAAGTAAAGATGGAAGAGGACAACATTGAGAAGACAGCATTTATAACTCCATATGGGCTATACGAATGGATATATATGGCGTTCAGACTCTGTAATGCACCAGCAACTTTTCAGAGGTACATTACGAAGGTGTTAAAGAATAAGACACACAGAATGGAGGAAGGGGTTGATGCCTATATAGATGACATCATAGTGACAAGCGACACAATCCAAGAACATCTGGAGAAATTGGAAAGAATGTTAACAATTCTGGAAAATGCAGGACTTCAGATTAATGGAAATAAGTGTGACATTCTCAAAGAAAAAATAGTGTTCCTCAGAAGAATGATAGAAAAGGGAAGAATATGCATGAAGGACAATGCCAGAGAAATGATCTGGAAAATAGAAAAGCCAAACAATAAGAAAGACATACAGAAGATCATGGGATTCTTCAACTATTATGGAACTTTTATTCCTAACATAGCTGGCAAGACAGCAAAGATGACCAGATTGATGAGAAAATCAGTGCCATTTGTATGGACTTGGCAGGAGCAGGAGGAACTGGACAATATCAAAGAAGAACTGGCAAAACTACCATCCCTCAACACACCAGACTATAATGAACAATTCATATTAGATTGCAATGCAAGCAAAGTAGCAATCAGAGCAACATTGGGACAAATGAAAAATGGAAAAGAAGTACCCATTCAGTTTTTCAGTTGCAAACTGAGAGCAAGTAAAGAGAACTACAGCTCTAATAAGGTAGAGATGCTCACATTGATTGAGAGCATCAAGAAATTTCGACATTTCCTCATTTGTAGAGAATTTAGAGTATGAACAGACAACAGCGGATTAGCCTGGCTAAAAAAGTTCTCTGGAGATAAGTCTGGAATAGTGTCATAGTGGATTGAATATTTAAATGAGTTCACATTCACGATTGAACACACGAAAGGCACACCGCATAACAATGCAGACTTCTGGACATCACTGCCAGAATACCAGAGAGATGCTGCAAAAATAGACAGAGAGAAGAAGCAATTCCAATTCTTACCACACACATTGAGTACAAAGGACTGCCAGAGATAAATGTGGATAAGAAAGGCCAAGCTGTACTACCAATACTGATGAGGGAAGAGATATCCAAACAAGAAATAGTAGAGAAACAAAGAGATGACATAATCCTCAGCAAAATCATAAAAATGATAGGAGAACCTCAGACAATACTATCAAAAATAACAGCAGGATATTATGAATGATACAAATGGAAAATTAATAAGAACAGATTACTATATGTTGAAGCCAGCAATAACCAGATTGCAATACCTTACTACTTTAAAAGAGAACTGATAAGAAAAATACATTAGAAGGGCCACCTGGGAATTACACAGATGGAGAAGACCTTCAATGCAAGGTTCATAATGACAGCAGTGAGGAAAATCATCAAGGATATCATTAATAAGTGCACAACATGTCTCCTTAACAACAAACAACACTTTCCAACACAAAGGGCGCCACTAGAAAAAATCAGTGCAACTCAACCTAATGAGATATTCCACATAGACCTGGAAATGTTATTGAAGGATGCAGAAGGCTACCAATATCTACTAGTGATGGTACACCAAATATGTGAGAATGGTCCCAATGCGGAATACCACAGCAGAAACCACGGCAGAACTGGTACTAAAGGAATGGATGCTACAACTCAGGCTGATGGAGACAATTATAATGGATATGGGGCCCCAATTTGAGAGTGGACTTTTTCAGGAAATGGCAAAACTCCTGGAAATTGCAAACTCACAGGCACAAACCAAGTCTGGAAGTTTAAAATGGTATGGTCTGGCCCTCACACAGTAACACAAACACTACTGAACAATGAATATATGTTAGACAATAATAGACTATTACATTTTCAAAACCTGAAGAGAGCAACAGTGAACATTGAAGAGATGAAGATAGATGAGAAAGCTGAATTCAAAATATGCCGAATTAATGGCAATGAATTTATATATGATATGTATGATTTAGATAGCCTACACAAAGAAGAATTTGACAACTAATACACAGCAGACATTGGATATGATAA
Organism: Hofstenia miamia; assembly: GCA_900660155.1. Lineage (NCBI taxonomy): Eukaryota > Metazoa > Xenacoelomorpha > Acoela > Hofsteniidae > Hofstenia > Hofstenia miamia. The sequence continues at coordinate 416,026 of CABFPE010000302.1, forward strand.
CTCAAGCCAGAGAAGGACAGCAAGAAATAAACCTATATATGACCCTGAAATATGGGATATAAATTTACTAACTGCATTTAATAAATTAGAGAAAATGATGCACCCACCAATGAAGAAGAGAGTGGGCAGAAATCAACAACCAGAGGAGCTCTCAACCACAAACAGGAGAAGGAGAGTTCACAGAAGTTCTCAAACCAGATGTTGA
>CABFPE010000302.1:424450-436644 GCA_900660155.1 Hofstenia miamia
CCATCTGGCCTATTTGCACCGTGTATTATTGTTGATAATTATCACTCAGTAAATTGCGGGTGAGGAGTTACGAAGTTATTGAACTGCCAAACTTTTCCTTTTTATTTAACTAGTTAAGTTAATCGAATATTGATTATCACTGTTTAGGTGATGGAGCTGTGTGACGTTTCCTCTTCAGTTCTTCTGTGGGCTACTGCCCGAAGCCGATCTCCACAACACAGTTCCCCTCCTTCATGAACAATGACTGAATCCACTGCACCATCTCAGCTCAACTGGAACTAATTATGTGTACCTTACTTTAGCTCAGTGCGTGCACTCAAGTCAAGTTGTAACTGACTTAAACTCAATTTTGTAAAGTGTTTGTTGATTTGATTAAGTAAAGCAACCGGGCATTGACACTAACTTCATTTACATAATATTAAGGTAGCCATTACTGTAAAACTATTGGCTTTGTAATTTAACTAATAAGATTGCAGTTTCCTATACTTACATTTAATAGAGCTACATGTAAGGTCATTTATCAGGTCAATTATAGTCAAGTCTCCTACTATTAAGAATATATATATATATCCCTAGGTGTTGACTATCCAGTCATTTCAAGCATTGATTATTTCATACATGTATAGATCAATAGTCAGACTAGGCAAGAATCGAAAAACTCCTAACCGTAACATAAGTGCGGTTTCGTGACTGGCACAAAGACCCTTCGAATCGATCCCGTGATGGAATCCAGCCACTACTCGACACAACTTGCCTAGCTGCACATTTTATTAAATAATCAAACCAGATAAATGAAGAATGAAAATAAAATAAACTCCGAAGAATTTATTGTTCATCAAATTTCTCGTTAAATTCAAAGCTATTTATTTAAAAATTTTAAAGTACCTGCTGATTTTGAATTTCAAATAATTCTTCTGCCAATATGGCTGTTCATACGTAAGCATAATTTCGCTCGTTGCAATTTGTCAAATGTTACTTAATTGGCTAACATGTTTCTCTTAATTTGCACAATATTGTAGCTTGGTTGCATCTTACAAAATGAATAGAATAATTAACTAAATTTTACAATCATATTTTTGATTATATTTAATCACTATAATCGTTTGATGTTAATCCTTTGTTTGTTGCAGCTATTCTTTTTGGGATGATGCTACAATAGAGAATGTCAACACACTATTCAAAAATGCAGTCTGACACAATGACAAGAGCACTTACAACAAATCCTAACAATATGGAAAAATATGAAATTACAACAGAAAGTGGAAGAAAGTTGGCCAGAAATAAAAATTGAGGCACTGTCACAAAAATTTCAGTAGAAATGGCACTAACAGAAGTAAACAAAGCCAATGAGCTTATAATGAAAAAAAATTTCAAACAGCTACTATTCAAACAGAAAAATGCACCAGAGATATGCTATAGAACAATGGCGTGGATATTGGCAATATTTACAACTGAAGAGGCAGAACTGAAGCATCTGATTTTGCGGCACACCCAACATAAGTTAGCAAAAGCAAAAAAATTTGAAATAGCAATAGCTCCAATTAATACGCAAATGAAAAACTGGCTACTAAAAGGTCACACAAGAAAGCTGGAGTCACCAAATAGATCAGAGAAGCCAGTAGAAATGATGGAAAAGATACTCAGCTGAATGATANCATATAAAGACAAAATAGCAGAGATACTGGAAATAAACATGGATAAGGAAAACCTCACAATCATACACATATTGAAAGAAAAGGAATACACACAAAACCTGGAAAAGAAGATCAATGAAACACTAAGAATGGCAAAAGTGCAGAAGATGAGAGTAGTAATAATCATAAGGTCGAAAAAAGTAAAAATCCCCAAACACCTATGAGAAGCATGCATGCAAACTGAAAACATCTTCCATTGGGAGAAGACACGAAAAGATGCAACCATCCCAGAACTAATACAATTTAATCTACAAATAGACTACTGGGCGCAGATCTATAGAATAATGGTAGACCCATGCATCACGATCAACATCTATAAACAAACAAAAACAATCAAGCTGATGGCAGACACAGATAGCATAGAAAAGACCAACATGCTGTTCATAAAATGTAGCCTAACACAATGACAGGAGTATTTACAACAGATCCAGAAAATATGGAAAAACATGAAACTGCAACAAAGGTGGAGGAGAGTTGGCCAGAAATAAAAATCAAGGCGCTATCACGAAAATTCCACAAATTGTAGAGATAACATTGACAGAGGTGAACAGAGCCTATGAGCTAAATACGAAAAAAGACTTCAAACAGTTAATATTCAAAAAGAAAATGCACCAGAAATCCGCTTCAGAACAACGGCATGGATATTAGCAATATTCACAACCAAAGAAACAGAACTAAAACTTCCAATCTCATGGCACAATAGACACAAGTTAGCAAAAGCAAAAAAATCCAAATAGCAATGGCTCCAATCAACACACAAACAAAAAATTGGTTACTAAAAGGTCACATTGAAAGGCTGGAGTCACCAAATAGATCAGAAAAGCCAGTACAGATGATGGAAAAAATACTCAGCTGAATGATAATGAATGAGAGCCTAATGGGGAAAATGTTGATAATAGATATAGCTAACAAGACAGGGATATGTCCAAGCAAAATCACAATATTCAATGAACCAATGAAGAAATATATGTGGGGAGCAACATCTGAAACATGAATGAGACAAATGGAAAACCAACCATGGATAACTACAAGAAAAATCATTAAACAGAAACTAGCAAGCACAGAAGAAATCAGGATAACAGTAGTACAAAAGAACATGCAGAAAATACTTGAACTTGAAATTGAAAGATATGAACAAGACAGCCCATGATGTACATTCACAAAAATTATATGAAGTGCGGAAATGATGAAATGAGGAGGAATAATGGAACCAGTGGAGGTCTGTGAGATGGTCACAAAGACACAAGCAGAAATAATGGAAGAGGAGAAGTTGTTAACATCCTCACAACTACTGTTGTCTCCCAAAACTCAGCAGACAATTCAACAGGATAAACATAGAAAAGTGGGGAGAAATAAGCCCAGCAAGAAAAATAGAATGGATTGACATGGATGATGAACGGTTCCTAGTTGAAATAAAAGTCACTAGGGAAACCAGAGATATCAAAGAAATAAATTTCCAAAACATTCAAGAGCAACAAACAGTGGCAACAATGAAGTTGATGTTTACGGAACTGGAAGAATTATTAAAACCATACAACCAGTTGGCAGTAGATGTTGAATGTATAACAGCAAGAATAGACATCAAAGAAGAAATATGATTACAACTAATTAGAAGGGGCCTCACCTTTGTTGCAGTTTCATGTTTTTCCATATTTTCTGGATCTGTTGTAAATGCTCCTGCCATTGTGTTAGGCTACATTTTATGAATAGCATGTTGGTCTTTTCTATGCTATCTGTGTCTTCCATCAGCTTGATTGTTTTTGTTTGTTTATAGATGTTGATCATGATGCATGGGTCTACCATTATTCTATAGATCTGCGCCCAGTAGTCTATTTGTAGATTGAATCGTATTAGTTCTGGGATGGTTGCATCTTTTGGTGTCTTCTCCCAATGGAAGATGTTTTCCGTTTGCATGCATGCTTCTTGTAGGTGTTCAAGGATTGTTTCATTTGTTGACCTTGTGATTATTACTACTCTTGTCTTCTGCACTTTTGCCATTCTTAGTGTTTCATTGATCTTCTTTTCCAGGTTTTGTGTGTATTCCTTTTCTTTCAATATGTGTATGATTGTGAGGTTTTCCTTATCCATGTTTATTTCCAGTATCTCTGCTATTTTGTCTTTATATGCCATTAGAGCTTGCATCGCCTCCAGTGTAAATCAAATATGATGTGCTTTGCATGTACAGTCTCTCCAATGTTTCATTCATCTCCCATGGGTAGCTTATAATCATGTTTACTTTTGGTCTATTGTTGGCATTGAGCACTATTGGTAGATTTTTTCCTTCAAGTTTTGCGACTTTCCTAATGTGTGCTTTTGTTTCTGGGGACAGTTTTGCAAATGCATTGTAATGTATTTTCAATGTTCCAATAAAATAGGGGTGTAATGTTTCTCCATCAATTTTAAACATCTGTTTTTTTCTTTCCTTAGATAGTACAGTTCTCTCTGAGGTGGTTTTTGAGGAGGTCTGTAGCTGGGTCATCTGTAATGGTAATCTACTGGTGCTTGATTCACAGTCCATGCGCTGTGAATCTGTGCTGATTGTTTCTACTGATTTGCCCTTGAATCAGCTCACAGTTACTCCTATCAGCACTTGACCAGTTGTGGTTCCTGTGGGGATAATGTCAGCCTTGAATTGCTTTTGCCACTTACACCTTCCCCTGCAACTCCCAGTGTCTCACCACCCTTGAATCAGCGTCATGGACTCTCAGAAGGAAAGTTGAGCTGCACACTAGTTTTCTGCGTGCCCTTGAATCAGCAGTGCAGATCCCTGGTGGGAGAGGCTTTTTGTCCATTGGTCTCCCTGTCTTTGAATTGGCCTTGGGGACTAATAGGACACTTTCTCACTCTAAGTCATCTATTTGGTGGTTCCACATTCTCATCCCTTCTGCCCTGGAGTGAACATCTGGTTTGAGAACTTCTGCCAACTCTCCTTCCCTTGTTCATGGTTGAGAGTTCCTCTGGTTGTTTATTCCTGTGCACTCTCTTCTTCATTGGTGGGTGCATCATTTTCCTCTAGTTTCCTAAATTCAGTTAGTAAATTTATATCCCATATTTCACGGTCATATATAGGTTTATTTCTTGCTGTCCTTTGGGGCAGCACTCTCTGTCTCATAGTGTCATTTCCAATGTCTGCTGTGTATTTGTCATCAAATCCCTCTTCATGCAGGCTATCTAAATCATACATATCATATATAATTTTATTGGCATTAATTCGGCATATTTTGTGTCTGTGAGTTTGATTGGTGTGAACATACTTTATCTCCTACTTTGTGTGCATGCCAATAAATTTTTTTATTGTAATTATGCTGCTGTCTCACTGCTGATTTCTTTATGTTGTTGTTTTGTTGATTCCTGTAATTTGGTTCTTCAGTTGTTTTACATATTCATTGTCCAACTTTCCACAGTAGTTAGTGTATTGCATTAAAAGTGGGGTTACTGCTTCTCTTCTGAACATTGCCTTGAATGGTGAGACTCCAGTTGTTGCATGTACTGAGGTGTTGTTATAGTATTTGATCATCTCAATGACTTCTCTCCATCTGCTTCCCCCTATCCATCCTTGATGTTGCTACTCTAATTAACTCAATTAATGTTTGACTGAGTCACTCCACTGCTCCATTGGCCTGCTCTTGTAGTTGATTACACATGCATACCAAAACTCATTCCCCAATATGAGATCATAGGGTAATTGGTGATCCAAAGTGTCTACTACAATTAAGTTGACTTCAAAAGGCTCCTTATGAATGTGCATTTCTGCATCAAACAGTTTTCTTTTCAGGGAGATACTATTTCCAGAAGCATCTATAAGTTTACCCAATGAAGGATCTAAAGCATCTCCCATAATACATAAACCTTTACAACATTCATTGCTGATGATAGAGGTGGCAGCACCATTATCAATAGTTGCATTAACTATTGTAGCATCATCCAAATAATCAGAAATAAGCTGCAAACGTCACAGAAGAGAATAAGATCAAAAAAGAGTTGATTAAAAATATTATAATCAGATCAGTTGCTACTATTTCAGATTAATTTGTAAAATGCAACCAAGAATAAAATATGTGTCAAAAAAGAGATATTTGTATCTGTCAATAAAAATACTTTTGACATAAATGATGCTTACGTTATTTTATAGCTGCCATATTGGCAGAAGTTTAAATTTGAATCAACAGGTACTTCTTTTGAATTACTATAAATACATTGAAAGTTATTGTAAGAATTTGATAAAGAATTTTACTTAGAATTCTTATTTTTCATCTTATTAACAGTTTGATTATTTAATACAATGTTGAGCTAATTGAGCAGTGTTTAGTAGTGGTCTGGATACATCACAGGGAACGATTCTAGGGTCCCTGTGTCAGATCATGAAAGTGCACTTATGTTAGGTGTAGGGGTTTTCTCTCGATTAGCTGACTAGCATTTCCTTTCTACATGTATTAGATAACTAACTGTCAAAAAATGGTTGGATAACCAAACCCTAGGAATTATCTTATATTATTTTAGATCTAAATTTATGACTTATAATCAACCAATAAAATGACCTCACATGTAGTAAGTATAAATGTAGGTTAGGAAGTTGTTCAAATGGAATTTATTTAGATCAGCCAATATATTTTGGTAATGGCTACATGTAGTATTTAATGAACAACTAGTAACACTTCAGGTTGCAAATAGATATAACACTTTCACACAATAGAGAGTAAGTCAAGTTGTGTCATGTCTTGAGTAAGCACTGAGCTAATGTAGGGTACACATAAGCTATCCTGATTGAGCTGAGAAGTGGCACTCAAGCATCAGATGGAATGGTGAAATTGGATGTGGAGATCCGCTTCAGGCGGATGCCCACTAGAAGATCATTATGGAGGTTACTGCATGGCTTCATCACCTAAAAAGTGAACAGTTGAATCAAGGTTACATAAAATAACAGAAGAAACTAGTCAAGCAGTGACAACAAGTATATCCTTACCCACAATAACACAGCTAATGTTATAAAGTAACAGTAGATAAACAGTGATAATGCCTGGTAGAGGATATTACATGGTGACTGTGACAGCCAAGAACAGCAAACCTACAGAAGAAACATTCAGTTAAACCACCCGCAAAACAACAGCATAGGCTATAAGTGAAAGTACAAAAGCAATGAGTTGTTACACAAACCAACTACCAATGAAATGAAGAGAGATACCCTGAACCAAACAAGTGCACTTCACTGAGATCCTGGAATCACAACCTAGAGATGGGAAAGCCACTATGAACCAGAAGAAAAATGACAAAAACCAGAAAAGGAAGCGCAAAGAAAACTGCAACAAAAGCAGTAACTCCCAGAACAATTTGATCATCACTGTACTTTGGTGAGAATTCAGCAACAGATGCCACAGATACAGAACTACAATCTTTTAGTTCACCCCCAGAGATGAACCCCATAGACACAAACCCACTAGATATAATGGTGTTGTTAAAAAAGAGCCAAGAGAGTGAGGAAACCCTAAGACAACAAGTAGAACAATTGACTGAGAAGGTCAAAGAAATGGAATGACAAAACAAATCAATATTGAGTGAAATCAGAGTAAACATGGAAATGTGATTAGAAGAACAAAATCAGTTATTTCAAAATGAAATTAAAATCCTTACTCTCCAACTGTCAGAGTCCAACAAAAAGGTTTCTAGAAGAAAACCAGCAATGGCAAGAGAAAAACCAAGAACTAGAAAGAACAAACAGACAATTAATTGAGGACAATGACCTACAGGCGGGAGAATTGGAACAACTCAAAGATAAACTGAGACTGCTATGCTTAACAGAAGAAGAGAATAGAAACAACATGCAATCTCACAAAATCGAATTCCATGCAAGAAAAGAGAGCGAGTTACAGGCGCCACATATTCTGACCTTCTGACCTCGAAAAACAAAAAATAATAAATGAAATCAAGAAAGCAGTGACCACACAACTGCAAGAAGAGGACATACAAACAAATCACAGAAAGCTGAATATGAGAATTTGATTCTACCACAATTAACAGCCAATGATACAATACCATGCAAAGCAACACTACCCAAATTCAACAGGAAAGTAGATGGCTACAATCCTACATTTGCTGAGTGGCTGCAGATGTTTGAACTGACAATGGCGGAATGGAAAGTGAGCCAACAGGCAGCAGCAGCAGCAAGACTCCCACTATACCTAACCAGAGCAGCATCCCAACACTATCTGCTATTGGACGCAGAGACAAAAAGAGATTATCAATTGCTAATTGGAGATTTCATTAATTACTAAGAAAATGAAAGCTTCAAGAACCAGTACCAAATTATCTTGAATGCAACAAAAATGAGAAAAACTGATGACATCCAAAATTACATGCAACAAGTTGAGCGGCTTCTGATGCTTAGCTCTAGAGCAAACAGTTTTTCAAAATTCGACTTGTTCTCACATATCTGCAAGGGGATGCCAGAAAGCATCAAAACACAGTTTGAAATTAAATGCGACATTGACGACAAATTAGAAAGAATGATCAGGAAGGCTGTTGATGTACTACTACGAAAATGAAAGCTTCAAGAACCAGTACCAAATTATCTTGAATGCAACAAAAATGAGAAAAACTGATGACATCCGGAATTATATGCAACAAGTTGAGCGGCTTCTGATGCTTAGTTCTAGAGGAAACAGTTATTCAAAATATGACTTGTTCTCACATATCTGCAAATGGATGCCTGAAAGCATCAAAATGCAGTTTGAAATTAAATGCGATGTTGACGACAAATTAGAAAGAATGATCAGGAAGGCTGTTGATATACAAGCCACTATTGGGAACAATGCTCAAATATATGAGAAGGCTGCATGGTACAGAGATGCACCAACATGGAAAAGCAACTTCAAGTTGAACATCCCCAATAAAACCTACTCTGAAGCAAAACAAGAAAAAATAATAAAATTAAAGGGAAAGGACGGCAAGATGAGGAAAGTAAAAGAGAAAGATGTTAAATGCTGTGGTTGCAGACAGAAAGGACATAAAAAACCAAGGTTACATAAAATAACAGAAGAAACTAGTCAAGCAGTAACAACAAGTAAATCCTTACCTGCAATAACACAGCTAACATTATAAAGTAACAGTGGATAAATGGGGATAATGCCTGGTAGAGGATTTTACACTATATGTCCATTGATCTACAGGGATTATGTTTTTCCTTATTCAACTGGTGATAACAAGGATATCCTATGCATGTTTTCCAGGAGTCAGTGCTCCCTTTAATTTAAATTCTAGGTTGGTGTTTCAGTTTCATCATCAGCCAAGTCAACTAAATTTTTAGTGGGGGATTCAGTTTCATCAATTAAAAATCCCTCTCCATCAGCTATTAACTGTATAGCGGTATGAAAATTTGATCTCAAGTGTCCATTTTGCCCACATCAAAAACAATGGACCAATGCCATATCAAATTCCTTCTTGAAAGACCTGCTTTCCTTCAATTTGTACTTATTGGATTTGGGTTTACTCTTGAATCCCATTAGATCAGTGACATCTTATTAATATGGTTTGAATTGTGGATCATATATACAACACTGATAGCCTTCTGAATAATATCATGAAAGTTTCTTCCAGATCACATTTTACCTCAAGATGATTTCAAATGTAGGGAGGAAAACCCTGAGATATGTAAGAAAAAAGATCATGTCAAGAGTACTCTGCAGACAAACTACTAAGCCAAAACAACCATTCCACCTGGGTGATATAATTCTGAATGTCATCACCTCTCTTAAAGGACATATCACATAGTAAGGTTTAAAATTGATGCTTAATATGTGGAGCTTTATAATGGTCTTCAAAGAAACCAACTAACAACTGGTTTAATTGCATGATTGAGCATCATGTATTGATTGCATGCCAAGCCACTAAGGTACAATGGAAACTGGGATACAGCAGCTTCTTGAGATTTCCAGTATTGTTTCATGGTTAGTTCAAACAAGAAAAACCACTCATCAAATGACTGAGACACTGCATTGATTTGCCCAGAAAATTTTGGAAGGACTGAGTGCTTGCTAAACAATTCTTGTCTACTGCTTGATTTGGGAGGAAGGATAGAATTCATATACCATGGTCAGCTACTTGTCATGGACCTGATAGGTATACATAGATTAGGGCTTCCATCATTTATATGTTCATTAATTGTAGGTACTACAGTAGTGTTAACTGGAGTCAGTATGGCTGAAACATAGCAGGCTTGAGGAGTAGCAACAGTAGCTAGAGTAGATACATTAGTAATGGTGGACTGCGTAAAAGTAGGGTTGCAATTGATCAATGATGTACAAAATGACGCAGAGTTCGGAGTTGCCATAGTTTCCAGTGAAGAAGGTTCATTTTCATTTCACAAATTAGTAACAATTCCTGTTTGAGACAACAACATTTGGGTAAACTGATTTGTAATTTTCCTCAGTAAGATTGTCAAGCCCCTCATCCAGTGCAGTATGAGTAATATAGTTCTCAGAATCTGCTTGGGTGAAGGGAGATCCTCACAAGTCGTAGCAGATTTTAATTCCTGTATCTGGAGCTCTAGGGCAAAGGTGGATTCCAGCATTTGTCTTTCCATCAATTGAAAAGCAACATGCTGAGTGTTGAGCTCCACTTGCAGAGACTCAACATGGTGCTCACATTCCATTCACATTGTGACTTGTTGAGACAATTAATCTTTTAGATGCTCTATTTCCATTCTTTGGGCATCTAAATATGGGGTGGGTTCACTGGGATTGCTTAAGCCACTGTAAGCATGCACAGGAATGGGAGGAGCATTCTGAGTATTTGATGATCATTCCTCTGAGTAACTTGGCTAGGAGAAGTTGGTAATTATAAGTTAAAGAATGATGCAATGGTACAAGGGGTAACATCTGGGCTACCTATACTTGTACAGGGGATAACACACTGTGTGGGACAAGTCCCAAAACAAGGAGAACAAACAACTGTATGATTAGACTCCATTTAGTAACAAACAAGAAAAAAAATACTTTCCAAATAACTAGAAAAACTGACATTTGGGAGCATTCTCCCCAACAACCAGCATGTAGTTTCAAAACCACAAAAACAAACACCCAAAAAGGAGTACAGCAGTATTTGGTAATAAATCAAACAAGTAGAAGCACAGAGACAACAGAACTTAAACAATTACCAACAAAACAAAACAAGTTAAGAATGTTGAATGACCATTGACAGTAATGCAGGATTCACGACTAGAGTACATCTCCAAACAGTGATTCCCCTGCACACAGGTATTCAGGATCACATCAGGAGTCCTGTCATGGTTGCCATGTAGAATCATGGGCTGGTACTCTAATTATACTATAGAACTAATTGTAATGGCAGAAGGTTGCAGCAATAGTGACCTCATTATAACAGCCCCAATTCCAGTAAATTAACATAGAGAATTTATTATAACAAACATTGGTAATTCATCCAAGTAACTAAGACTTTTTAGGTAAAATCAAAGATGACCAATTCTTATGGCTTCCAGCTGAAGTGCTATCTAAAAAGAGAATTGCTTAACTTGAGTGAATGGTGCTACCCTAATTGTCTCACATTTTATTATCTATCTCATAAATAAACATCTCATTTGCATTATTATCTCTCAGCTCACTAAATAATAGCATGTAATTGCCATGCATTCATTCTTACCAACAGTATAATATCATCACAGTGTAATCAGTTATAGGTGCATGTACTTGTTGAAATAGAATGACAGTTTTATTATTTCCCTATACATAGCTGTATACATAACCTAAAAGGTCCACAATTTGGGCTAGATGGATCTCTAGATGCTATGTGTTGCATCAGTACTTGAAGAAAGTACTCCCAAATTGTTGCTGTAACTTACACAGTTATTTGCATATCAAAAAAGAAAGTTAATAAAATAAAAGGTAAGCAGTAGTTGAAGCTAGATAAAATCTATTAACCATTTTCTACATTGCTGCTCAATTTATACCATTCAAATTATTACCTGTCTTTGTTTACAATTACAGATCATATGATAATCATGTCATGTTTTTCCCTCTCAGTTTAATTTGAGCAATAATATGTAACACCTAAGTAAGGGTACATTAATTTGTTTTCGTAAACTAAAACCAAAATAAGACTTTACATAATACTGACTTCATTGCACATAGAGAATCAAGAAATAATAATCAAAAAATTTCCCTGATTGACTCTACACTACCACTAACTAATTGTATGGTCTTAGAAGTTCCTCCAGTTCTGGTTTTGTGAATGCTTCCATAAACAAAAATTTCATTTTGGGGACTGTATGTTCTTCCCATACTTGTTGGTAGTTGTTGCCTCTCTCTAGTAATTTTAATTTTAACCAAAAATCATTCATCATCAGTATTGACCCATTCCATTGTGCTTGCTGGGCTTACTCCTCCTCAATTCAGTGCATTGATTTTGTCAATCTTTTCTTGTGTTTTAGGGGACAATAGCAGCTGTGTTGATGTGAGCAGGTCTTCCTCTTGTATTTCTCATTGCATTTTC
>CABFPE010000302.1:450912-479865 GCA_900660155.1 Hofstenia miamia
GAACATCCAGAAGTAAAGTGCTTAACCTATTGACTGGTGCTACCCTATTTGTCTCACTTGCTTAATTTCTATCTCACTTCAAAAATACAAACTCTCATTTTCATTGTTATCTCTCAGCTCACTATTAAATAATCTGTAATTGCCAGATATTCGTGCTAGCCAACAGCATGGTATCATCACAGTGTTAGGTTTTATAAGTGCATGTACATGTTGAAATACGAACGAGAGATTTATTATTTCCTTATACATAACCGTATACATAACTTAATGAACCACAATTCGGACTGGGTAATCAAAAGACCCCCAGAAGCAACGTGTCGCCCCGTGCTGGTGAAAGCACTCCCGAATTGTCGCCGATCTTAAGCAATAAGTTTCATTTAAGATAATAAATAAATAAGAAATACAACGGTAAAGACGGCAGTTAAGAGTAGACAAAGTCTATTGAATGATCACTACAGGTTTCTCAGTTTATATACAAAAGTGTCATCATTACCTGCCTTTGTTTACAACTTTAGATAGCAACGTAGTTTAACATGATCAATTCTAAATTCCCTCGCAAAATTCAATTTGAGCAAAATAAAAGCACCTACGAGGGGACATCAATTAAATAATAGCAAACTAAGATTGAAATTAATCGATAATGTCATGGTGACGTAATAATACAAAGATATAATTAAAAAGAATAAATTCGACAAAATCCCCAAGTGAATCTACAGTATGGTTTCATTATTCCTGTTCTCTGTCAAGATCAAGCTTTCAAATTTAGGTTTAATTTGCTTCTTTATATTTTCCTGCTCTGGAACTGTTTTGCCACTGCTTTTGTAATTTCATTTATAATTTTTTGTTTATCTTTTTCATTCTCTTCTTCATACTCCTCATAGGTTTTCCTGTATCTCTTTCTCCTGTCAGGTGTTGCTTGTGCATTGTTTTCCCTTTCTTGTTGGAACTTTATCTCATGAGTTTGTATAGTTCCTTGGATTTCTTCTTCATTTAATTGAATTAGTGTAGCATAATCCAATAAAGAAAAAGAAAAGAAGAGGAAACCAAGATCAAATAACAGTTAAATTTTAATTACATTACTTTGTACTTTATTAGATTAGCTTAGCACCCAGTCATGTTATTTGAATATTTTGTAACACAAGTATTTGCCACTTAATGTTTTGACAAATCACATGTGGACAATCTAGCTCCACATTGATTTTAGCTAACCACTATATTAACACAGAACTTTTCTATGTAGGGAGAATAAAATGGTGACAGGTACTTGTTTAAATATAAATATGTTTACAATAATTTTATATAAATGTGTACTATGAGAAATAATCAGTTGATGGAAAATATACTCATTCATAGTTTATGTATCTTTATTTTTGGTTTGATTATACATTATCTAAATGTGCAACTAAGCATTTTATGCATGTATTGATCTCAAGGCTGTTGTGAGGGAATTAGTTATTTAGTGCATTGATCAATAACATGCATTTAGGTTACAATTAAGCATAGGGATTTTTACAGTATGCTTAGCTGGCCACCAATCTTGTGTTGTCAAATATGGTAACAAACTCACAATAAGGCTAGTCAGCCAACCCTAGGATTGTTATTTATTTATCATCTTATTTTAGATCCAAAATTGTAACAACTAGGAGACCCATAATGAGACTGATAATGACCTTGTATATGTTAATATTGTATTGTCAGTACTTGCATATATTTCAAATGTAGGTTAGGAAGTTGCATTATCTTGAATACAGTTTTTAACTCTTTTTATTTTGTCACAGCTAGTGTCCATTGTCCTTAGTTATATTTGTATTTTAAATGTAGGATAGGAAGCTGCTTTATTTATTATCTAACTTTTACTCACAGCTAATGTCTTTGCATGTTTGCATAGTAACCACATCATTTAATTACACAGTATAAAGCTTGAGGTAGTAAGTCAAATTGTGCTCCTTCTTTATTATCACTAAGTTAGGGTACACATAATAAAATCAGTCTCTGTGAGAATGAGCTGAGTAGCTGGAACTGGAATATGCAGCATGGCAGATGACTTCTTGGTGATCAGATACCACTTCAGGCAGTGGGCCCATCATGAACTGGAGTCTCTCTTATCTCATTACCTAAACAGTATCAATTACTAGTTGTACTTATAATCATCTGAATCAAAAATATAGTTTGGTCTAGACTAACACATATATGAGTCAACAAAGGCTCAAACAGTTAGACATTACCCCCACTTTGGAGAATCTGTTATAAATATTGTTACTAAATTTCTCTCAGTTATTGCTCATCTTGGCCAGGGTGATGATTCTACATTAGTCTTATCTTGTCTCTTAGTTGTTCAAGCTCCTGTGCCTGTATGTCATTGTCTTCTATCAGCTGTCTGTTTTCTCTTTCCAATTGTTGATACATTTTCTTCCCATTTCTCTTTTTGTGCTAAGAACCCTTTTGTTTGATTCTGCCAGTTGTTGCATTAATCCTTTTAAATCCTGTTGGATATATTTTGCTCTGTGCTTCTAGTCTCACATTCATGTCTGCTTTGTTGTTCCATTTGCTGGAACTTCTCAGTCAACTTCTTTTAATACTGTCTCTGTTTTGTGGCTTTTTATCAAAATTTCTAGAATCTCTCATGGATTCATTTCTGGGAACATGTTTAAAGTCTTTAACTCCATGGAGGGGGACTGATAAGTTCCATCTGAGTGTGGTGGTGATCATGATGCAACTGTGGTTACAACTGCTTTTGATGTTGTTTTCTTCATGCTTCTCTCCTTCCTTTTTTTGTCATATTTGTTTTCATCATCAGTAGTGGTTTTCCATTTCAGTTTAGATTCTTTCTGATCACTATTGTGTGGTATAGTTAGGTATTTCAAGTCATTGAGTTCTGCTGATTATTGATTTCTCATTAAGTTCAGTTGCTTTTTATTATGTTGCTCAATTTAGGAAGTGTTGGTGCCTTAGGTACCCAAGTTCTGTTACTGATTTGCTTTAATGTTTTTTCTATTCCAGATTCTTATGAAACAGTCACCATGTAAAATCTCCTACCAGGCTTGACATCCATTTATTCAAATCTCTGTATTTGATTGTGTGGTGAATGGTTTCTTACTGCTTTGCTTTATCAGTAAATATTCATATTAACTATTATTAACAAACATTTTATCCATTATGATTTAGGTGAAGTAGCTTCACAGTCTCACCAACAGTTGGGCATCTGCCTGATGCTGTTCTCCAAAATTTGCAACAATTCCAGCAATCCATTTCCATTGAAATGTATCCAGCACTCAACTCAATTGCTCTCATTATGTGTACCCTAGCTTAATTTGGCACTTATTAAGGCTTGGCACAACTTGACTTAAACTCATTTTGTAAAGTTTAATAATCAATTGCAACTGAGCTTGTCACTAGCTGCTTAATTAACTAATATATGAAGAGCCATTACCAACAACTATTGGCTTTAAAATAATTAATTCTTATCCTACACATAATAATCATAATAAAATAAAACAGCCTCATTATCAGTCACTTTATAGTCACTAACTTGAATCTAGAAAGATATATTATGTCAAATGTTTGGCTTTCTCACCTTATTGCAAATTTGTTATCAGCACTTATATGTACAAAGGGAAGCAATAGTCAGCTAAATGGGTAATCAAAAAACTCCTATTCATATACCTACCTTATGTGCAGTTTTGTGATCAGGGGTGCAGAACCTTGAATCATTCCCATTATGGGATCATGACCACTACTTGACACAAACTGTTTAGCTTGACATTGACTTTAATTAATCAAACTGTGAAAATCTAAAGATAAGAATCCCAAAGAATTTACTTCAACAATCTTTCTATTGTTCTTACTCTATTTATAGTTAATTTCAAAAAAGTACCTGTTGATTTAAACTTTTAATTTTTTCTGCAGCCAAAGTTGGCTAAAAATAATGTGAAGCAATTTTGCCCTCTTTGTTTTGCCAAATTCAATTGAGCCAATCCAGCCTCCTAAAAACAAAAAGGATTCTTGATTTTTTAAATTATTATCATGTATTCATTCTGAAACTTGCCAAAAGAACAAAAAAAATGTCAAATCTCTTAAAAGGCACAGCTGATTTCAACTGGAGCTGGCAACAGCAGGAAGAGCCTGACAATCTAAATCTTTCATGAAGAAAATTCCCTCTCTAAATATACTGACTACTACAGACACCTTCATACTAGACACAGATGCAAGCACAGTGGCAATACAAGACAATGAAGAAACACCTATTCAGTATTTCCTGTGAAAACATAAACAAGTGAAAAAAATTACAGTTTGAATTAATTAGAAATGTTAGCCTTAGTGAAATTACTGAAAACTTTTTGTCACTTTCTACTTGGACCAAAAACTTCACATTTTGCACAGACAACAGCAGCCTATGTTGGCTTAAAAATATTCTGGTGATTGATCAACAATCATTGCAAAATGGATCAAATTTCTAAGCAACTTCTCATTTAACATCATGCATAGAAAAGGAAAACTGCATAATACAGCTGATCTGAATACCCTACTTCCCCAATACCAGTGCAAAATGAGAAAACTGAAGCAAGACTAAATACAATTCAGATTTACACTGTAAAACCAATACAATGATCTCACTGACATCAATGCAGATAAAAATAGCAAGCTGCTAATGCTGCTACTGATGATCATGGTCTGCAAAGAAATTACACCAACCAAAATAGCAGAAGCTCAACAGAACAACATCATTCTAAAAGAAATTATTGATAAAATTAAAAATAAAGAGGAAATCATGAACCCTGTAGTGATTCAATATTACAACAAACATAAATGGCTACTCACAGAAAGAACATCCTTTATGCAAACTCAAATAAAATTGCTCTTCCTGAATAATATGAAAATGAGGTAGTGAAAAGATTTCATGAAAAAGTACATAATGAGTTTACCAAATAAAAATCACTGTTCACAAGCACTTCATTACAACATATTTAAGAAAAACAATCAAGGACATCATCAACAAGTACCAAATGTGCATCCTTCAAAAACATCAATGATTCCCACAACAATGGGCAGAACTTGAAAAGATATCATCAGAATGAATGAACCAAATCATTAATATGGATATTAAGCAACTATCTAGCAATGAAGAAGGTTATTTATATAATCTCTAACTCATTGATAATTTAAAAAAATACAGTAAAGTGATCACTATTAAAAATATCAAAACTCAAACTTTTGCAGATGCAGACATAAAAAATTGGACATGCAATTTAGAGCTATGGAAAATCCAATCAAAGACCAAGGAGTACATTCAAAAACAAGCTATTCCAATGTCTTATCAAAAATCTCAAAATCATTTATAACCACACCCATAAGCCAATGGAGGTGGTGAACAGCTTAACCACACTAATCAAACTATTGCATGCTACAGCACCTAATATTAAAGAAAATGACTGAAGAGATGTATTCCCTATGATCAAATATTTTATAATACCTCCACCCATGCTAAAACAAAAATGACACCATCTAAAGCTCTACATGGTCATGAGGCACCTGCTCCCATTGGAATGCTATTCAAAAACTATACTGGTCCAATTGACTAAGAATACTGTAAGCAACTACTAAAAAAGCTAAACCTCAATCACAAAATAATTTCTGCTAACACAAAAAGAAGCACCACCTGACAACAATGATATTACAACAAATCTATGTATGGTGAACCTCACAAAGTTGAGGTCTATCACAAAGTTGGTTGTCTATCAATTCCAACCTGGAGTCATCACAACTGCAAAACAAGTTAGAAAACTGGCAACAAATTGCTTCTGGCCTTTTGAAATGAAAAAAGTGCTGTCTCACATCAGCTACCTATTAAGTAATGGAACATCATTAAATTTCAAAATCTTAAATGAACTGCCAAAAATGTCACAGACTCTAGAATCATATGGTACTACCAGCCTCAATGAAATTGATGATAATATAACCAAAAAAATTCTGAACAACTGAAAAAATAAAATTACCAGTGCATATACAATCAATTCATGCAGCTAAGCAACATATTATCAATAATCAATGGCATATTAACATTATATCATTGCCTTTAGTGTAACATCTCCTACCAGGTTTTGATATCCAACTACTCCATTATTCCAAGATAATTGCTGTGTTATCCTAGCAAGTAGAGATGTACTATTCTTAAACTGCTCAGCTTCTATATTATAAGGCTCCAGTAACTATAATTAATGGATGATATAATAAACACTATTTAGGTGAGGAAGCCTTGCAGTGTCTTTGCCAGCTGTTGATGGTTGGGCATCTGCCTCAAGCTGATCTCCAAATCAAGTAACAGCCACTCCTTACCATTGCCATTGAATGAGTTCCACCTCTCAGCTCAGTTGAACAACTTATGTGTGCCCTATCCTATCTCTGTGCTTACTCAATACTTGACACAATTCCACTTAGTCTCAATTTGTAAAGTGTACTAGATACTTGCAATCTCAAATGTCACCAGTGCCTAATTAAATATATATTTAGCCATTACCAAAATATATTGGCTTTGTTTAAATGAGATAAATAAGTAGCAGCTTCCTAACCTACATGTACTAAATGATTCATGCATGGTCACATTATTGGTCAAATTATAGTCTTTAATTTGGATCTAGATAAATGTAAATATAAAAACCTACTTTTGGTTTACCAGTCTTATATCAAATTCATTATTGTTCATGCATGTAAGAAAGGATTGATAGTTAGCTAAACAGAAGTAAACATTTATCATTTCATATTTATTATTTCTTTTGACTTTTCACATTTTGTCTCTCAACTATTCTTGCTGCTTTTTCTTTTGTGTTTGCACATGACTTATATTCATGCATGAAGGACTTTGTGACTTTTACTTCTTTTGGTAATCTCCACCTTGGCAGTATCATTGGTATTGAGATTGTCTCAGGCAGTGTGCATATTAATATTTTCATTTCAATTTGCTTCTCAACTTCTCTGCATGACGCTGTTGTTTTTGGTGCCATTGCTAGTCCTATTGTTGCAGGATAGTTCATTTTTGTTTCTCTTATCATTTCTCAGAAGGCTTGAGTTAATCCTCTCTTACTCATTTTCAACTGTGTTTGTTCCTTCATCTCTATCTTTGAGGTAATACACTCAACATTAACAGGTAGTTGATTGTATGGCTTCAAGAGTTCTTCTAGTTCTGTTCTAGTGAACACCTCTGTGAACATAAGTTTCATCATTGCCACCATTTGTTCCTCTTGCACTTTTTGATAGTTTCTAGTTCGAATTTCTTGAGCTTGTCATTATCTTTATCTCTACTAAGAATCACTCATAATCAGTCTCTATCCATTTCATAGTTCTAGCTGGGCTTACTCCTCCCCATTTTTCTATGTTGATTCTATCAATTGTTTCTTGTGTCTTCAGAGTAGTTGTGTTGAGTTTTTGTTACCATTTTGCATACTTTGACGGATTCTGGTATTCCACCTTTTTTCATCACTTCAGCACTTTTGATTATTTTTGTGAATGTGCATCACGGACTTTCTCTCCCATATCTTTCCATTTTCTCCTCCATGATTTGTTGCACATTCTTTTCTGTAATCAATTTAATTATTTCTTCCAGGCTCACTAGCTTTCTCTTTATTATCTTTTTGGTTGTTAGCCATGGTTGTCATTTTTAATTGCCATAATCATGTTTCCAATTGCACCCCACATATACTTTCTCATGGGTTCCTTGAAGACTGAGAGTTCATTCAGACATATTCCAGTTATATTTGCAATCTCCACTATTGACTTTTTTCCCATTGGATTTTTGTTTACTATGATTCTGCTGATCGCCTTTTCTTTTATTTGCATTAGTTTTTTAGTTGTATCTGGCAATTCCATTTTTTCAATATGACCTTTTAACAACCAGTTCTTGGTTTGCATGTTGATGGGAGATAGCACAATTTCGAATCTTTTCGCTTTCATTAGTCTGTGTCTCATTTGTTGTGATATGGGCTGTAGCCTAGCTGTTGTCCTGTAGCATATTTCAGGCGCATTCTTTTCTTTGAATAGTAGCCCCCTGAAATCTTTTTTGGTGCTTAGCTTGTATGCCCAATTCACTTCTATTGTTTTATGAAATTTTTGCAATGGTGCCTCCATTTTTATCACTGGCCACTTTTCTGCTGTCTTCTTCTGCACTTTCACATTCTCCCAGATTTGTTCAATTTGCTTCAAATGCTCCAGATGCTGAGTTAAACTACACTTGATAAAGAGTGCATTAGCTTTTTCTACCCCTTCATCCTCCATCATGTTCTCAAATGTTTTTAATTGTTTGTATAGGTCTATTGCCATACAAGGGTCAACCATGATCCTAAATACTTGCTCCCAGTAGTCTAGTTGTAAGTCGAAATGGATCAATTCTAATATTTTTGGGTCTGTTGATTCCTTTTTCCATAAGAATACGTTCTCTACTTGCATGCAGGTGTTGAACAGGTGTTTGGGGATTTCTTCAAGTGTTGTTTTTGTGATAATCACAACATGTACCTTCTGCACTTTCACTATTCTTTGTGTCTGATCTAATTGTTTTTTGAGGTTTTTATTGTATTCCTTTTCCTTCAGTGTGTGTATAATTGTTAGGTTATGTTTATTTATGTTGACCTCTGGGATTTCTGCTATCTGATCAATGTAGGCCATAATGGTTTGTGCCATCTTGAGCGTAATATCTTCATCAAACATAATGTGCACCATACTGTGTATGTATGGTCTCTCAAGAGTTTTGTTCATGTCTCTGGAATAGCTAATTATCATGTTCAACATGGGTCTATTGTTAGCATCATGTACCAGTGGTAGATTTCTCCCGTCTGATTTTACTGTTTTCCATGTATGAGCTTTTGTTTCTGGCAATAGTTTTTTGAATATGTGATCTTTCATTTTCATAGTTCCCATAAAAGAAGGATGTAGTGTTTCCCCAACGATTTTTGACATTCATTTTTCTCTTTCTTTTGATCATATTGTTTGCTCTGAGTTGGTTTCTGAGGAGGCGTGTAGCTGGGCAATCCGTAATGGCAGTTTGTGGGCTCTGAACTTGTGCTGATGTTCTCGACTGCTTCATCCTTGAATCGGTTCTAATTTACTCTGTTATCACTTGAACAGCTGTGGGCCTGTAGTACTGTCAGCCTTGAATCACTTTTGTATCACTACTGTTCTTCCCCCCACTTACACCTTCCCCTGGAACTCTGTCTGCGACACTGCACTTGAATTGGCCTTGTGAACTTCTGGAAGGAAAGTTGTGCTGCTTTTTGCAAGTTTTCTGCATGCCCTGGATTCAGCATTGCAGATCCCTGGTGGGAGAGACTTGATGTCCATTTGTTGAACTGCCTCTCAAATTGGCATTGGGGAATACTTGGACGCCTTCTCAATCCCTTCTGCCCTTGAATCTCTCCTCACTCTTCTTTTCCTGTTGGTTGTTGTGAGTTCCTCTGGTCTCTGATTTCGTCACACTCTCTTTCTCAATACTTGGTACATTGTTTTATTCTAATTGCTTAAATTCAATTAGTCAGTTTAAATCCCATATTTTAGGGTCATAAATATATTTATCTCTTGCTGCCCTTTGAGGCAGTACTCTCATGCCTAAATTTTCATTTCAGATGTCCACTGTGAATTCTTCATCAAAATTCTCCTCAGGTAGGCTATGCTTATTATGTACATCAAACTTTTCTATGGTATGGGCTCCAGCACCAACAACCCCCTCAGATATGATTTGGTTTTCCAATGCCTCATCACATGTGCTGGGCATAGTTTATCCAGACTTACACCAGTTTTCTTACTCTGCAAGATCACAATTACATATCTTTCATAAAAAGTTACATGCTGCTCTCATTGCCCTTACAAAAGCATCCTATGTTGATACCCTCATTCTTGATTCCTGGCTGCTTGTATA
This sequence comes from Hofstenia miamia, assembly GCA_900660155.1. NCBI lineage: Eukaryota > Metazoa > Xenacoelomorpha > Acoela > Hofsteniidae > Hofstenia > Hofstenia miamia. The sequence continues at coordinate 460,811 of CABFPE010000302.1, forward strand.
AGCTCTTTGGTCAAGCAAGCTACATGGTGGCAAATATACAGAGAATATTCTAGCTACTCTTTTGGTTCATTTTAAAAGTATTTTAGTATATTGGGTTCCTTTTACTTACAATCTTGCTGACAAGCCTTCTCACACACTGTCTCTCACTGCGCCACCTTTGATTTTCCACTATAGACTCCTTTTAAGTGTTATATCATTTTAATTTTTCTTTGTATCTTTACCTTTCCTTTAAATGTCCTACATTCAGAATCATCACCTGCTGTGCTTTTTAATCTGATTTAGTATAAATACTGCTACTATTTTTGTAAATTTACTTGACATTTTTTGTTCCCAAAAAAAATAATATACCATAGAACCTAAGTGCAGGTTCATGGCTTGGAACAAAGAACCTAGAATCGTTCCCGTTATGGGATCCTTGCCACTACTGAACACCATAATTAATAATCAAACTGTATTAAAACTAAAGATAAGAATTCCAAAGAATTTTCTTTAACAATTGTTACAATGATTTTGCTCTATATATAGCTAATTCAAAAAGTAGCTGTTGATTTCAAATTTCAAAATATCTATCTGCCAAGATTCCTAAAAATAATGGAAGTGAATTTGCTCTCGTTGTTTTGCCAAATTAATAGAATCAACAAATACTAATTATAATCTTTTCACTGATAATTCTTAGTTGCATAATACAAAATTAATCTAAGATAATAAATAATTTTTTATAATTTATTTTTAATCACATTCAAGTTTGATCTTAGATCTTCTTGACTGACTATCTTTTTAGCAGCTTAATTCATTTTGGATTATGCTACATTAGAAAATGAAATGTATCCACAGGACACCTCATCCAAAGAGCTATCCAGGCAGATCTCTTCTATGAAGATGAAAAATCTTGCATAGATGAATCTAAAATCTTAGTTAGTATAAGTGCATCAGACTTGGTCTCTGAGAGTCTTTCAGTCCCTGACGTCTTTAATAGACTAAGTGCAGCAGGTACAGACCCAGGGATTAATGACAATCTCTCATCAATATCAATTGCTTCTACCACGTCAAAAAGGGCGGGCATAAAGATACCCCAACCACAGCTTCAAGTCTCAAAAAGTCCAGTTAAACGTCAAATACTTGGAGAATTCTCATAAAACACCACAACCTCTGATCGCAGCAGTAGACAAACAGTTAGCTACCAAAAACATTTGGATAATATGTCCATCTTCAAAGGTGAAGTTCTTCACCCCTATTTTATCAACACTAGGCGCGCACACCATCTCAATTCAAACATAGTCTAAATGAAAACACAGGAACTCATATCAGTATATCATAAAGTAGAATCAGCCACTTAGCTTTACCAACAATAATTGAGCAGAAAGACGTCCAAAAATAAGTAAACTAATTTTCTACAATGAATGGATAAGAGATTAGCTTAGCAGGGAATACCTCCGCAGTATGACTCATATTTACTTTTGAACACATCACTCTCTGGAACATTTACACATTCATGAAAAATAAAAGGTGTGCAATTGGAAAAACATTCTAATGATACACTTTCCCAAATCTCTTTACAAAGATGATATCATAATGGTGCAATGCATGAACCAAATATTTGTTTCTGCCAAAGTGATTAATGTCCCAGTTATATTCATATGCATAGAAGATAGTAATGAGATGATACCTGATAACATACTGGACCTTAAACCATGCTTGGAGCATTTCCACATCATCGAGCAATCCACTCTGCAACATATATCTTTTTCACCTAAAACAGTATTACCAATCTCATTTTTATTGATATACTTGTCAACAGAAATTTACCATTGCAATGGATCATCACAGAAGAAAGGATTGCAGTAGACACCCTCTTACAAATTCAAACACTCAAAATCCTGGACCCCAACTGCATTTGAACAAATGTCATGGAGATTAGGTCCAAATTCTTGTTTGGCCAGTAACAACAAGCCCTCAACAACATTTACAAGTGATGGTTACAACTCAAAGCATCAAAACATGATAATGAACAGTAGCCAAAACTAAAAATCAAACGTCCATATCATAACTACCATACTATGCTCAAATGCTTGCTCAACAAAATCATAGCTGCCTCACACTTCAAGGATAACACTTCGTTTCAAAAAGAAATATTTGAAGAAACAAATACCGGAAATTCTGCATGCATCAGCATTATGGCAGCTCAGTATCTTAATAAACTACAATTGATATTTACAAGTTCCCCTTCCCAGGAGAACACATACTAAACTTACAAAAGAATGCTTTTTCAAAATTGCCATAGCACCTCTCCCCAGAAAACTGAAAAACTGTCTACTATTAGAAATTACAAATAACTACCTCACAACTAAAGCATAGGAAAAATACATTGACAGATTCAAAAAATATCTAATGAAACTGATCAACTATGAAAACCCAATTGGACTCTTCCCCTGACCTAATCCAAAACAAGTTAGGACTACATGAACGAGAAATCAATATATTTCATCCTCACACTAACTACAGAAATGCTAAAAGAGTGCCTACCACACTCTAGGTTGGTTCTGGTACCAAATGTTATTTAAATTTGTTTACTATTATTTATTAATTTTTAATGTAGGGAAACAAGTGTACACATTCATAATAAACTATTTTGGTTTAGTCAATATCAGGCGTGCTTTCATTTTGCTCATATTCAACTACCAAATTAATATGTTGAGCTAAATTCGTTTTTATATCGAGGAAGAGCTGGGGTAGATCTGAGAGATGAGGCATGCTAACACGTTAACACTAATTCAGTCAACGCTACAATATATATATATATATATATATATTTATATATATTTAAAGTTTACTTAATGAGTACATTCTAAAAGGAAAACACATTGAATGTTTCGATTATATTATATAATCATCATCAGCAAATAATTTGCTTCAAAAATATTTTTATAATTTATAAACTACACTAAAATTATAGAATGAAATCTAAAATAAATATTAATACTTAGTTGGATTAATTTGTTTATTTAATAACTTTGTTTTATCGATGTTGCTAATTTCAATGGCTTCTGCAATTTTTCGTATATTTTGGTCTTGTAATGATCTTACAATGTTCAATATTGATGTTGTGAATGTGATTAAAAATTTCTAATGTTAAATGACCATTGATGTACTCTTTGATTCGCGTATCAATAAGACGGATGGTTTCACCGATGATGATTTCTTACAATCATCACAAGTATATTTATAAACTAATGATGAAGCCAATCCTTTTGTTATTTGATCTTTGTTGCGAATTAAATTTAGTGTTTTGAATGATTGAAATATTGGAATAATCTTTGTAAATTTTAAAATAGTATTAAATGATCGTAGATTATTTTTCAATTGAAGTGTGTTATTTTCAATGAATGGTAATTTCCAACATATGTCTTTCTTAGTTTTTTTATATCTTCATCATATTTTTCATGATTAGTTGCCAATAAACATTGATTTACAATTTTTTTATAAGATGATGTGGATATCCATTATCGCGAAACATGTCATATAATTGATCTAAGGAATTTGTAACTTTTAAATATTATGATGATATTTGGATAATTCTTTGACATCAACATCTGATTGTATTTAATTTATGTTTTGGATCACAATAAGAATCAAATGGTATGTAAAGACCGCTGTTCGTTTTATTGATAAATAATTCAGTTTCATATGATTTTCCAAGATTTGTTAAGTGACATCTAAAAAATTATCTTCTTCTCATTTTCTTGTTCTAATGTAAATTTTATTTCAGGTAATTGATTATCTATAAAGTCAAAAATGTCGTCAATTTCTCTTTGATTGTGAAATACAGCAAACACATCATCAACATATTTATGATAGCATAGAAATTCATTGCCTTCAAATTCATATTCAATTATATCCATTGCAAAACTAGCCATTGTGCGAAATTGGCAAAGTATCTTTTGGAATAACATTTAATATGTGATTATTGTTTTTGTTACTGGATTATTAGTGAGAAATTAATCCAACTAAGTATTTATATTTATTTTAGATTTTATTTTATAATTTTAGTGTAGTTTATAAATTGTAAAAAAATTTTTGTCGCAAATTATTTGCTGATGATGATTATATAATATAATCGAAACGTTCATTGTGTTTTTCTTTTAGAATATATATATATATATATATATATATATATAAATGGGACAATGACGCAGAGAAGAAAAAGCTGGTAAACTGTTAAATAAGTGAAATGAGAGTGGCAATACAAAAAGCAGCAAAAGTGAAAGCAAAAACAATTTAAATAGGAAATCAAAAACAGGATTTTACCAAAACAAGAATTTCACTGTATTATATCCAAACTTAGCATTAAAAAATTTAATAAAAAAGTGTATTATCTGCTGGAGAAAAGGTCCAGTATAGAGACTCCAATTTGCGTAACTGAAAATACCAGCTCAAAAAAAACTAAGAAAAATATTTTNATATATATATATGGGACAATGACGCAGAGAAGAAAAAGCTGGTAAACTGTTAAATAAGTGAAATGAGAGTGGCAATACAAAAAGCAGCAAAAGTGAAAGCAAAAACAATTTAAATAGGAAATCAAAAACAGGATTTTACCAAAACAAGAATTTCACTGTATTATATCCAAACTTAGCATTAAAAAATTTAATAAAAAAGTTTATTATCTGCTGGAGAAAAGGTCCAGTATAGAGACTCCAATTTGCGTAACTGAAAATACAAGCACAAAAAAATTTAGAAAAATATTTTAAATATTTTGGATAAATTATCTAAAAATTATGTATAATTAATCTATTACAGAAATTTTCTAAAACTGAGTTATACCTCATTGAATTACAAATTTTCGAATTTCAAAATATAGATTACTTATTAATTAAGGCTATTATGTGTTGTCAGATACTGGTATTATTCAATATTCCAAAATTAATATTTTTGCAAAATCAATTTTCAATATTATTGAGATTTTGTGTATATCTTCACAAAAAATAATTTTTTTAGCATATGATATTCCAAAGAAAGTATTATAATGTAATATCAGGGTCTGGATAACAAATTATTTAATCACTAAACCATTTTGTCTAAGTGGTAATAAATCTTCATCAATTTAAAAAATGAATACTTTATAACAAACACAAAGCAACAACTAGATCATATAAATGTATCATTCAATGGCTTCAAAACTAGCTTCATAATAAAATGACTAAATTGATGCTTTTCAAGTTCACTAGAAGTCGAAGATCTAAAATCCCATCTATCACATTTAAATGGTTTTATACCAGAATGCGTGAGTTGATGCCTTTTGAGATGACTAGATGTTGAACATCTATAATCACATTCATCACATTTAAATGGTTTCATACCAGAATGTGTGAATTGATGCCTTTTGAGAATTTGAGATTGTACACATCTAAAATCACATTTATTACACTTAAATGGCTTTATACTAGAATGCGTGAGTTGATGAATTTTGAGAGAATCAGACCTTGAACATCTAAAATCGCATTTATCACATTTAAATGGCTTTATACCAGAATGTGTAAGTAGATGCTTTTTTAGATCACTAGATGTTGAACATCTATAAACACATTCATCACATTTAAATGGTTTTATACCAGAATGCGTAAATTTATGCGTTTTGAGAGCACTAGATTGTGAACATCTATAATCACATTCATCACAAGAAAATGGTTTTATACCAGAATGCGTAAATTTATGCGTTTTGAGATGACTAGATGTTGAACATCTAAAATCACATTCATCACAACCAAATGGTTTTATACCAGAATGCGTAAATTTATGCGTTTTGAGATCACTAGATGTTGAACATCTATAATCACATTCATCACAAGAAAATGGTTTTATACCAGAATGCGTGAGTTGATGCCTTTTGAGATAACCAGATTGTGAACATCTAAAATCACATTCATCACAAGCAATGGTTTCATACCAGAATGCGTGAGTTGATGAGTTTTGAGATTTCCAGACCTTGAACATCTAAAATCGCATTTATCACATTTAAATGGTTTCATACCAGAATGCGAGAGTTGATGCCTTTTGAGAGAGCCAGAATGTGAACATCTAAAATCACATTCATTACATTTAAATGGTTTCATACCAGAATGCGTAAATTTATGCGTTGTGAGATAACTAGATGTTGAACATCTAAAATCACATTCATCACATTTAAATGGTTTTATATTAGAATGCGTGAGTTGATGCTTTTTGAGATTACTAGATGTTGAACATCTATAATCACATTCATCACAACCAAATGGCTTTATACCAGAATGCGTAAGTTGATGAATTTTAAGTTGATAAGACCACTTACTTCTAAAATCACATTTATCACACTTAAATGGTTTTATATCAGAATGCGTGCGTTGATGACTTTTAAGTTGACTAGATCGCGAACATTTATAATCACATTGATCACATTCAAATTGTTTTATACCTGTGATCTGAGAGGCTTTTTCAGAATCTTTGAGGCCATCTTTTGCTCTAAATTAGGATTTGTAAACCATTCGACATGGCTAAGTTTTTGCCGTTTCATACTTAATGCCTATTTAAAAAAAATTTGTATAAAGAGGTACTTTGTTTCTCTAAATTAAACATCAGCCTGGGCAAAGCGTGCAAATCAGAAATCGTCTAAACAGGTCGACAAAAAAATGCATCAAATGAATTTACTTTTGCAAAACCTGAAAGAGTTATGCCCAAAAATTTTCCTAAATATTCAGTAAAATATGGGGAATCCAGCAAATTGAATTATTTCACTTTAAAGTAATTCTTACTATAACTTTGTCTTCAAAATTAATGAGAGTTGGTCCCAACAGTGACAACTCCCAACAAAATGAAACTTACAAAACTTGCAAATATTTGCAAAATATAAGTATTTGCAAAAACTTGCCGCTTCTAAATTTTTAAAATGCACATTCTGAGCATTTTCTAAACTTCTAAGTTTTACTAATAAATGATTAAAAATGTTTTTTAATATGCTATATATTTCATATTTGTGTGGTATCCATATAGAAAAGTTCAAATATTATTCAAAGCTTTGAAAACATGCAAGTGCTGTAAGATGTAAAAATCTATTGTTTGTCATGTATTTAATTAAGTATTAAAACAGACTTGTGTTATATACTTGTAATGTTTAAAATACTAAATTAGCATGATGTGTTTTTTCTAATGTTATTAGTCAAATTTTCTTGAAAAAATTTGAATAAAATTCATCAAAATTATTGATAAAAGTTTTTATTGCCTTTTCAACCCGTTATTTATAATAAAAATATAGTTAAATGAGGAATTTAATTTGAAAATCATACATATGCAGGAGCAGTTCCAGAAATCAGACTACAGAGGGGCACATTACTACCTAAATTTATGAAAGTTCATCTGCGTCAAAAAAATTCTATGTTCTACACTAAATCGTTAGGCCAAATATCTTTATCAAAACTATTAAAATGTAATAGACATCTAAAGAAAAATTTACTTAAAAAACATCTATTTAAAAAACGGTTCAATTGGAAAGAAAATTTTTCATGAGCAACTTTCTCTTTGCAATATTGAATTCTCGATTACCAAAAAAGCAGAGCAAGTGTTGATAATTTTTTTGCCCCATATTTGCGCGTAAAAAACTATCTAAATCTAAAGTGGCACATACTTAAAAAAAATGATAAGATTTATAATTATGAATATCAAATTTTTTAATGCCAAGATGAACAACGTAAAAACTTGCAATAGCAGGCTCATAAACACGTGTTGTGCACAAGCACATTACACAGTATGAGCTTGTCTGGTGTACTGCTAATAACATCACAAACATTGTTATTACGCGCAACATTTTCATTATCAAAACAAATAGCAAAAATAACAGCAAGTACACGTGAGTTCATCTCGGACAGTCGGCAACACATTGGATTACTGGAAAATGTTTCTACNCATTTTCTAAACTTCTAAGTTTTACTAATAAATGATTAAAAATGTTTTTTAATATGCTATATATTTCATATTTGTGTGGACATCCATATAGAAAAGTTCAAATATTATTCAAAGCTTTGAAAACATGCAAGTGCTGTAAGATGTAAAAATTTATTGTTTGTCATGTATTTAATTAAGTGTTAAAACAGGCTTGTGTGATATGCTTGTAATGTTTAAAATACTAAATTTGCATGATGTGTTTTTTCTAATGTTATTAGTCAAATTTTCTTGAAAAAATTTCAATAAAATTCAACAAAATTATTGATAAAAGTTTTTATTGCCTTTTCAACCCGTTATTTATAATAAAAATATAGTTAAATGAGGAATTTAATTTGAAAATCATACATATGCAGGAGCAGTTCCAGAAATCAGACTACAGAGGGGCACATTACTACCTAAATTTATGAAAGTTCATCTGCGTCAAAAAAATTCTATGTTCTACACTAAATCGTTAGGCCAAATATCTTTATCAAAACTATTAAAATGTAATAGACATCTAAAGAAAAATTTACTTAAAAAACATCTATTTAAAAAACGGTTCAATTGGAAAGAAAATTTTTCATGAGCAACTTTCTCTTTGCAATATTGAATTCTCGATTACCAAAAAAGCAGAGCAAGTGTTGATAATTTTTTTTTGCCCCATATTTGCGCGTAAAAAACTATCTAAATCTAAAGTGTCGCGTACTTAAAAAAAATGATAAGATTTATAATTATGAATATCAAATTTTTTAATGCCAAGATGAACAACGTAAAAACTTGCAATAGCAGGCTCATAAACACGTGTTGTGCACAAGCACATTACACAGTATGAGCTTGTCTGGTGTACTGCTAATAACATCACAAACATTGTTATTACGCGCAACATTTTCATTATCAAAACAAATAGCAAAAATAACAGCAAGTACACGTGAGTTCATCTCGGACAGTCGGCAACACATTGGATTGCTGGAAAATGTTTCTGCCCTATTGAAATTGAAAATGCAAAATAATTTGAAAGTTATTATTTGATGAAATAAAAATGTGTTTTGGCAGTTTACAATTCAAATATATGAAGAAGCGTAACTACGTAATAACAACAGTTGTCCAACTGACGGTCTCAAAGATCAAAATGAATCTGCAGCAGGTTAGTTATTTCCATGAGTTAAAAAATTATTGGCATGTTGAATACAGGGTGTTTTAAAGACACGTTTTTTGCAATGTTTTACTAAATGTTATTTTCCAAGTTCTTTTACAGTTGTTCGATTATCAAATTAGTAAAGCCAATTATCAATAAAAAATTAATTTTTTACGTCAATTATTAATTATCAATCTTAACCAGACTTGTTAACGAAACGAGCTTCTAACGAGCCGAGCCGAGCCGAGCCGAGCCGAGCTTGAGCACAGTATTTGATATACAACAAGCCCAAAACGAGCCTATTTTAGGCAAAGCAAATTTATAGTTCTGCTTGTTAATATTATTATGGAGATTTTTATTAATTTTTCCGGTCAGTATGCCTTTCCTATAATCTTATTTAAGAAATGTTTATTAAATAATAGGAAGAGCTATGTAAAAAATTCTTTGAGCACAATATTTTTAAAAAAATACCAAAAAAATACGAGCCTCATTCAAAAATTTTATTTGGCGAGCCGAGCCGAAAATACACGAAATTTAAAAGATCCGAGAAGAGCTTGGAAATGTCGGCTCGTTGCCAAGTATGATCTTAACGGATATAGATAGATAAAAACACTTCTTTAATAATTTTGTTCAAGGAAATCTTGTCTTCATGGAGAATACAATACAACTAACGCCTTTTCACTTTTGGGTTTAAGCTTAGGTTTTGGTTGGGAAACGTGTGAGCCCAACCTGGGGTCGGCTGATGCTGCGGGTTACTCTTAGATGTATTATAATCGTTAGGGTGGAAGAATGATTACATATTTAGGGAAAAATCAGAGGTGAGGTTTACTATGAAGCGACCATTTTGTGCTCCATGATCCACAAAAGTTTGTTAAAGATTTTTCAGTGCGTAAGATTCCAAGCTGTTGAATGAATTTCGATCCAATGCAATGTTGAGTACTTTGGCCTGTTTGACTAAGTGCTGATCCTTTGTTGATAAACTTACCAAGTTCTGCAAAGTTTGGTTAATGGTATTTTGCCCTGCAAGTGCGGCTTTACGTTTTCGGCATGTCTGGATATGTTTCAGNCTTAACGGATGTAGATAGATAAAAACACTTCTTTAATAATTTTGTTCAAGGAAATCTTAAAAATAAAAAGAAACATCTTGTCTTCATGGGGAATACAATACAACTAACACCTTTTCACTTTTGGGTTTAAGCTTAGGTTTTGGTTGGGAAACGTGTGAGCCCAACCTGGGGTCGGCTGATGCTGCGGGTTACTCTTAGATGTATTATAATCGTTAGGGTGGAAGAATGATTACATATTTAAGGAAAAATCAGAGGTGAGGTTTACTATGAAGCGACCATTTTGTTCTCCCAGATCCACAAAAGTTTGTTTAAGATTTTTCAGTGCGTAAGATTCCAAGCTGTTGAATGAATTTCGATCCAATGCAATGCTGAGTACTTTGGCCTGTTTGACTAAGTGCTGATCCTTTGTTGATAAACTTACCAAGTTCTGCAAAGTTTGGTTAATGGTATTTTGCCCTGCAAGTGCGGCTTTACGTTTTCGGCATGTCTGGATATGTTTCAGGAGAGGGCCGGTCGCAGTTGTTCCCATAAAAACCGTAAAACAATCTTTACAGGCATTAAAGTCTCTTACCTCTTTCCAGTTGTCGCTCTCTTTTCTTTCTACCAAATAGATATTCTGCCATACCGCAGATTATCTTCCCTTTGTATTTCACAAGTCTGTAAAATCGCATTAACCAATACGGGGCGAAGCCCCGCGAAAATTTTTGAAAATATTGAGATATATAAAAATGCATTTCACGACCCTCGATTTTAAATGTTTCAATATTTTACGAAAAATTTTTTGATTTAACCAGTCAAAATCAATTTTGGAAACCTGCCGGAGGGGACAGGAAATTAATTATGCAAGTGTGCTATGCTAATTGAATCTGATTGGTTGATTAATTGAGCCGAGTCGAGCCACTAAGTTACAAGCCGATACAGCGATGAGCTGAGCCAGCCGATTTATTCCAACTCTGCTTGTTAATGCATTTGTTTTGGATAACTTCCCTAATCTACACAATTTATAAATTTTAAAATGTAATAATATTTTTTCAGCATATTGCTTATAACCCCATCAGGGGTGAAAACGAGTGGTCCCAACCTGCGGGTCGGGTTGAGTCAACTTTTTGTTGGGTGTGGGTCACGTTGGCTGGAAGGTTTTTTTGGTGCGTGACAACTACTGCATACTCAGATAGAACAGTTTCATCGTTACGACGTCAATTTGACATCGTACTAGCGTAAATGTGTCGTTCAATTAATATTTGCATCATTTTGGTGTTGATATTTTGGCGTAAATTATACAAAGTTTGCAAAGTATTTATTGCTAGAATTTTATTGTCTTAAAGTATTTCGCAACTTGCAATTATCAATTTAGCACTGTAATCTCAAATATATCACAATTATCCAAAATGCCATGTATTTTTTACATAGCATTTATTATAATAACAGCAAATGTAATTAATGCTTTTGTACAAGTCAATATATATAATTTTTAAGAAATTCTAGAAGAATTTTCGCATGTTAGTTGTAAGCGCCTCCAAATTTCTGTGTACAAATGGAAAGAAGTCTGTTTCCTTAATAATTACATGTTCTGTGTCGTTTAGGTAGCGTTTGGTGTTGCAAACAACGACGTCGTTTTGGTATTAAACTAACTTAATTTAATTTTATATTTAATTTATGTGTGAAAACAGATGTTGTGGTTTGTTTTGGTGATGTGTTGCTGTTGTCAAATCAAATCTCCATTGAAATTAATCTAATCTGCCTTGAACACTAACTTGTACTCCAAAAATTCATTTTTCCAGATTCTTAGCCTACTCCGCCAAACTTTTTGCATAATAAGAAATGGATATCCGTTTGGTTTGCATGCTATTTTCATAAATAGTTAACGGCCTTTCTGGATACATTCGTTTTCTTACTATTATACTATGTGTTCAACAATTTTTTTAATTCATTTTGTTAGTTTTGTTTTTGAATAAGTGTGAGGCATATCAAGTATTTTTTGAAATTTGCAATCCTTCCACGGATCCAAATGAGCTCGTCGAGTCCAGTCAGTCAAATTTAGAAAGACAGATCGGCTCGGGTTGGGTTAGGTCTACATATCATTTAAGTTGTGGCCGAAAAGGATTGACCCGTTGCCAGGCGTTAATCCCATAGTATTCACTACATTTGGGATGATTTGCGTGCACAGTCACGTAATAGTTAACCAGTGCTTTTGAAAGTTCACCTCACTTTTGCAAAATTTGGTTCCAGCTTTGCCCGTCACAGCCCATTCCCATGTCTGCTCCTACCTCCTCTGTTAAAAGAAACCACTAATAACACTGCGCAAAACGTGCAATTAACGAAGGCGAGAATTTCAAAGGTTTACTAAAACCCTGTATTTTAAGGGTCAGCCCACGTCCACAAGAGCTAGGCACAAAGAATTGATAAAGAATTAGACCTACTGAGCGCAAGTTGAATACTAAGCACACATATTACAAGAAAGCCAATATTTGACTGAAAATTGAAGCCCACACATTTATCTAGGTTCAATTTATTGAAGCCCAGATCAGCCTAAGCCTCCCGCATCAGTAAAAATCCAACACATTGGATATCCAGGCGCATTCGCATCTCTACTAAGCTAAAGTACTGAAAAAACAAACTTTTTTTAAACTAGAATATCTAAAGCGATGGAGTAAAATAAATATTTTCTTTGGTTTTCATGTAATAAGCGCCAAATATAAATATAATGAATGCACACTGAATTATGTAAATGATTCAAATGTTCAATTCAAAATATGTCAAGTAAAATACAAACGAACGACAATTCAGAATGTTTAAAATGTAACAACTAATTTAAATAAAGCATTCTAAAAATCGACATTTCCCTTTGAAAAAGCATAGAATTAATATTTTGACTCAGGGTCTCAATTAGAAGAAAAGTTAGAGCAAAAAATTGTATTCATTTTGAAGCACAACTATGAGATTTATAAAATATCGAATATATCTACTGCTACAATAAAAAATATACACATTATAATTAAAAACGTGGAATTGAAATGCTGAGCAATGTTAAGAGATGACGTCAAATTTCTTTTCAATTTCTTCATATGTTATAGTACATAAATTATTTGAAACTTAACATCCAATATTTTACGAAATATATTACAAATTTTATAATTTTAAACATTGTATAGATAATTATAAAAGAAAAATTGTGATTTTTGGAAGAAAATGCATTAGACTAGTTTAAAGATATTCTACAAATTATGACATATTGAATTATACATTAATTCTGAAATGGCATCTCAATGTAATCTCATAAGATGTCTCAGTGATAACCTAATGAGATATCTGTATCTTAAAAGCGTCTCACTAGGATGTGGGACACCTGCAACATCAATAGGTTGAGTTGGGATGCAACACAAGTAGCTAAAGCCCTAAAAAGCAGCATGTGCATTCATTTCTATTTAAATATGGCTACATTAGAGCATTCTATTTTACTTTACAATTGTAATACTTTATGCGCAAAATATAAAACAAACCTGGAAATTATAGGCCTACTTTTTTTCCTCTTTATATAGTTATATTTAGATATGCACTAATTCTAATTTTTTTCATCTTTTCAAGTAGGTAGTAGAGATGAAATTGGATCAGACTTCGGATCGGATCGAATCTACATCTTGAGAATCTGTTTTGCATCCAAAAAATTCTTAAAAATGTTTATATTGTACATTTTATACATTACGCACATTTTTACATTGAATGCTATTTTTAGTGTGCAAATAACCTCAATCTAAGTTAAATTTTGTAATTGAATTTCATTGTTCATACAACATGTTCCGCGTTTACTTTTCAACATCTTAAAAAATTGGTGAAAATATTTCAAATTTGAAAATGCTATTCATATTAGTGCACGGTTAGACTAGTCATTGGTTCAAAAGTGATCTATCACATTTGAAAGAATTGAAAATCGAACGCGCACAATTTCTTCGTGATCGTCACGTCGCTAATTGTCAGGGTGGTTAGACGTGCAATTCTTTCAAATGTGATAGATCACTTTTGAACTAATCACATAGTCTAACAGTGGCCTTAGCTACATAAAGATAAAATTGTAAAGCAACCAAAATCATTTTATGCATTGCGCACATTTTTCTATTGAATGCCACTTTAATTGTATTAATAATCTCAATGTAAGTGAAATTTTGTAATTTCTAAATTATAAAATTTCAAATTTGAAATTTCGATTCATGTTAGTCATCACAAAAAAAATTGCAAAGCAACCAAAAACATTTGTTTGTATAAACTTGTAAATTGAAAAGCAGAGGAAACATAGAGAAGCAAGTGGAATACCTTAGTTGCTGCAAACACCCCCAAAATTTAATGATACAATTATCATTATAAAATTTTCATGTAAGATGCACTATAAGAAACTAGCAATTTGTGATATGCCAGAATCGGGTATCCGGTAAAATTGCCAATTACACAACCGGATCCGGATATGCGGCAAAATTTAAGTTTACCGGATTTTACCGGATAATATATTCTAAGATAAAACTTGAATTTTCGATGAAAAATTTATATTTTTCCATGATATGGAAGTTGTCATGCAATACAACAAGTTTTCTGACAAATGAGTACAAAGTCTATTAATTATTATGACATAGTATATTTCGTTGACTTGACAATACTTTTCCATGCTGAATACTCAAAATATTTATTTATTTTCATTAGCAAAAGGTCGATATTAATTGCGAAATAAGGTTCTTCATTACAAATTCGGCCAACTAAAGTTCATAAAAGCCGGCTTAAAATTTGATGGTTTTCAGACCCGGAGTGGACTTAAATAGAAAGTATAAAGTCATAAAAAGTCATAGTTTTGTTTTTGAAAAATACGGTATTTGCGGCTGAAATGCCATAAAAGTAATATGTTGGCAAATTTTCATTAAAATTAAGAAAAAAACTTAAAAATTAATGTCTGATAGTGGCCACCTTTAAATCATTTGAAAAAAGACATTTATTTTCATTCAATTTCAATTAATGTACTTCCTGGCCAACCCCCCGAGACGATTAATTGCTAGCTAATTGTTGATCCGAACCGATAAATAAATAAAGAATGTATTTCTAGAGCGTATATATATATATATATATATCTAGAGCATATATATATATATATATATATGGAGAAAAAATTTATATTTTTTCCATGATATGGAAGTTGTCATGCAATAAAACAAGCTTTCTGACATATGAGTACATAGTCTATTAAATATTATGACATAGTATATTTCGTTGACTTGACAATACATTTCCATGCTGAATACTCAAAATATTTATTTATTTTCATAAGCAAAAGGTCGATATTAATTGAGAAATGAGGTTCTTCATTACAAATTAGGGCAACTAAAGTTCATAAAAGTCATAGTTATCCATTGGTCTATTTTGCAGCCGGCTTAAAATTTGATGGTTTTCAGACCTGGAGTGGACTTAAATAGAAAGTATAAAGTCATAAAAAGTCATAGTTTTGTTTTTGAAAAATACGGTATTTGCGGCTGAAATGCCATAAAATTAATATGTTGGCAAATTTTTATTAAAATTAAGAAAAAAACTTAAAAATTAATGTCTGATAGTGGCCACCTTTAAATCATTTGAAAAAAGACATTTATTTTCATTCAATTTCAATTAATGTACTTCCTGGCCAACCCCCCGAGACGATTAATTGCTAGCTAATTGTTGATCCGAACCGATAAATAAATAAAGAATGTATTTCTAGAGCGCATATATATATATATATATATATATATATATATAATTACTGTCAAAAACTACATAATGCAATACTAAAGGCCAAAAAGGACTGGGCTAACAAGATCAAATCAAACAGCGTATTATTAGGAAGAAAAATATTTTGGAACATTGTAAATGAAGTTAGTGGTAAGTTTCGCTCAAAGCCCCTAAATAATATTCTATCATTATTACGATATTAATAAAACAGTCGATGCTATTGCTAATCATTTTTCCAATACAACTACAGGCTCAAAACCTCAGTTTAGTTACAACCAATTCATCGAGAATGATTTTACATGGATCCGTTAACTTCTATTTTTCAAAAATAAACTAAGAAAATTATCTTCTAAAAAATCAGTTGGCAATGATGGAAACTTTATAAGGCTGCATCACTCTTTTTGAGTGAACGTTTATGTCATATAATAAAATGCAGTATTATAAGTCGAACTGTTCCTAATCCTAAAAGAGATAGAGCCTCACTCTGTGATATACGTCCAATTTCTATACTCTCAGTTCCAGCAATATATCTAAAAAATTAATTGAACAAACTGTTAAGCCTATTCTTCTTCAGTGTGTGGATCCTTATCAGTTTGGCTACGTACCTTTTGTATCACCAGGAGCAGCATTGATATATTTGCTTGAGATTATTACAACCAACTTAGAGTGTTCTGATGTACAAGGTGTCATTGTACAATCACTTGACTTTTCGAAAGCTTTTGACACTATTTCACACAAAATTCTTATTCAGAAGTTAAAGATTAACTGATTAGCTATTTATACAATCGAAAACTTTTGGTGCGTATTGGCAATGTGGAACGCAAGCTATATGAAATTAAAAGGGGCGTACCACAAGGATCTGTTTTGGGTCCATTGTTGCTTATAATATACATATCAGATCTTACCAATAAGAAACATGGAATTATCTACTATAAATTTGCAGATGATATTACGTTTATAGTTCCTATTAAAACATCTTTTAAGAAGTCTTCCCAATGAAAGTTAAATTATGTTAAAGAATGGAGTGAAAAGAATTTACTATAGCAAAATATTAGCAAGCCTGTTCAGCTCATTTTTCGAAATAGCAAAAACTGGAATCCAGTATCTATTGAACTACAATGTGTTAAAGAACATAAACTGCTGGGAGTTTGGATATCTTCTGACCTAAAATGGACCTAGCATATCATTGAAACAGTGCGATGTGTGAGCCAAAGATTATACTGCTGAAGAGTTTAAGAAATGTTCTATCTCCAAAAGGGTTATGGCAAGTTTATCAAAGCCTTATTCTAAGTTAGTTCGATTTCGCTTGCAAAGCATTTGTGTCATTACCAATCCATTTGAACAAGAAAATTGAAAAAGTTTGTAGACGTGCTAAAAAAATAATTAATTTTCAAAATTCAAAATCATTAATATTAATTAAATCTCGTCGTAAAAACATTGCATTGAAACATTTTAAAAAGGAGCTACACAATACATACCATCCTCTTTACCTAATTATGCGTAATAGAAAATCCGATGGGCGACTAATGAAGCCAAAATGTACGTCCACTCGTCGCATAAATCAATCTATTCTTATATATATATATATATATATTCAATCAATATCACCCAGAGCTAGAGATTCAATTTTTTTATATTGTTGTTTAATTTGATTTTATTTTTCTGTATTATATTTTCATTTTAAACTGTTGGTAAACGCTATATTATATATATATAACCCTAGCTTTTACTATTGTTCTGTAGTAATTCATGTAATGTTTTTTGAAGCTAAAACTACTATTAATTTTTTTAGTCTGAGTAATCTAACAGAAGAATGAAATTAACGTAAAGGAAATACAAAAACAATTTGTGCAAAACTAAAGAAACATTATTAAAATAGAAAAACTAATGGCCACTATGCCGACTATTGTTTGCTATGATGTTGTAAGTCCTTTCCTTCATGGAATCAATGAGGTCAACAATATAATAATCGCTGATGTTGTCCCATGCACCTCGGATTGCTTGTCACAGTTCAGCAGTAGTGTCATGCTATTGTGCGTCACTATAAACATCATGAACCTCCACAGGCCAGATGTTTTCGATTGGATTCAGGTTTGGAGACAAAGATGGCCAGTCAAGCAGTGTAATTCCCTGTTCTTGAAAACACTGTAATGTTATGCTTGCTTATGATAGAATGAAATTGAATAAAAAATTATAAAACGAAAATTAAAGAAATATACCTTATGTATGTGTGCATTGTCTTGCTGAGAATAAGAAAGTTCGACTACCAATAAGTTCTCCATTGAGATCCACATCGAGGTCATCTAGCATTTTCTGATAGGAGCCAGCAGTCATACGACCTTGAGGAAAGTGTATTTCCAACTTTCCGCCAAATCCAAAGCCGCCCCATACCATTACTGAACCTCCACCACCTTGACGTTTAGAATAAAACTCAAAATTGGATCCCAGTCCATGCAAGGAATATTTNTAAAGATGACTTTTCTCCACTCTTTATCCCACGTCCTGTACTTCCTACCAAACTGTCTTCTAGCCTCTAAATGGTGTTTTTCCACTGTGGTCTGGCAAGAATCTTTCTCCAATAAAGGTTGCATCACTTGAGTTCACGTACCACAGCCCATTTGCTAGCATGTAAGGAAATTTTTCGAGCTATTGCATTGCAACTAATTGTCTTATTGCCTTTTGTACATGCCAAATTCGCCTGAGTGTTCTTTTGCTTATCTTTCTAGGCATTCAAATAGGTTTTCCACTTTCCCTCTTGTTTGCTCCATTAATAAATTTTAAAACTGCTGACTTTTGCGATAATTCGTGTGATTTCTGATACGCCTTTACCAGATGAATGATATGCAGTAGTCTGGCTCTTCTCAAATTCTGTCAGAAGCTTAGCAAGTGGCATTGTCGGGTTGTGAGCACGGATCAATAAAATGTGATTCAATGTTGTAAAAATGCAAAGTGAATGTTAATTTTTTGAATGTGTTTCTTTAGTTGTGCACAACTTTCATTGGTTGGTTTATTTTGACGAATGTGCTTGTTTGAAATTATGTTACGACACATACGTTGGTTTATCTTCTCATGTGGGGGTGTGCTTCATCATTAAATACTCTTCCTGTAGAATATATTTTATGACTCAGTATAAAAAATTTGAATGCATAAACATAGTCTTAATG
>CABFPE010000302.1:482495-507253 GCA_900660155.1 Hofstenia miamia
GAATATATATATATATATATATATATATATATAATTATTAAAATGATTATTAGAAACTACCTTTGTGATCCTGACAAATTACATTTTTCCATGAAATCAGGTGGTCGAATCAATATTCCTGAATTTATCATTTCAATGTAATTCCTTTTCTGGTTGGAGTATTGTAGTTTGTCATAATAACCCAATTGCTCAAATTCCACGTTTGAAAAGTACTGCTGAATGTCAGCAAATGCATCGTTCTTTGCCATTTAAAAGAATAACCGACTATTAATCACAGTAAAACTACATGTACGTTAAACATTCATTTTTGCAAGAATAATGCATTCATTATCATTAGGAATTATTTGGCCAATGAAATAAAAGCTGTAATTCACTGCGCACAGGTTTGGCAATTCCTTTAAAGCAATCAAGAAAGTGAAGCGCGAAAGCGGTTTAAAAGAATGAGGAAAATTTATTACTGCAAAGTATGTCAGGTACAAGGCGCCTTGGCCAGGTATCACACAGTAGGAAAGATACACTTCAGCACAAAGATACATGAACATTAGGAAATCATATAAAAATATTTTTGAAGATTAATTAGTTATTTTTTTACTATTTAAAATGTGAATGCAATGTACTAAACACGATTATATTTTGTATTTTATTTAAAATATTTTTCAAAATCATTCAGGTTTTAGATGAACAATCTGAATCTGAATTCAAATCTCAATGGACATTTACATTTATTTTACGGACCCAAAACGGCTTATGGGAGCAAGGGCATGCGTACGGTCGACGGGCACGGGCCACACCCTAGTGTGTTATATAATTGCATTATCATTTGGTAATTATTTGGCCAATAAAATGAAAGACGTAATTGACTGCACACTCCCTATGGCAATTCTTTTAAAACGAACAACAAAGAGCGCGCAACATTTTTAAAATAAGGAAAATGTATCACTGCAAACATTCAAGGAGTTAGAAGAGCATCTCTCGTCATATAATACGAAAGAAACACTTCACCAGAAAGATGCAATAAACATTATGAGACAATATAAAATTATTTTTTAAATTTTAATTAGTTATTTTTTTACAATTTAAAATGTGAATGCAATGTACTAAACACGATTATATTTTGTATTTTATTTAAAATAGTTATCAAAGTCTTTCAAGTTTTAGAAGAACTTCATCTTTTTTGAGAATAACTTATTCTTTAATTAATCCACTTATGAATATTAATCCCATTTAGATAGATGTGATGCCAATTTAGGATTAAAAAATATCCATTTTAAAACTTTTTAGCAGCAGTTCATGGTTTTGATATCAAGTTCGAAGTTTTACATTTTTATAATATTTAATAAATTGCAATTTTATTTAACTACAAAATTTTCTAAATAAGTTTTAGGTTGCTTATATGCAATATATAATTTCTTATGATAAGTAGTACTATTTGGTATGAAGCAAAATATCGAAATTCCCACCTATATATTCACATAACAAAACAACCAAAATACTACATAGTTGCGACGTAATAAACTGTATAGTACATCAAAAAAATGTGAATTAATTGCTATAGTATTGAAAATTTTATCTTAAATAAGTCAATGATATTGTATTGGTTACAAATTAGAAGCAATACTAAAATGTTCACGGCCATCAATCACAAACAAATGAATGAAGATTTATCAGTGTAGAAGATTTCTATGAACAAGCCTACCAAGTCTAAAATAATTCAATGCATAACTTATATTCTAATATACATTCTAATATCGTATTTGCAATGAGCAATCAGTCATATTGCACTAAATTTGATTTATTATACATGGTCAAATTTTCTTGAAATGCTGATCATTGTGTAAATTAGTTTAAATAATAGCATATTGAATAATTTAAAATGGGCCTTACTATGTTTGCATTACAATGAAGAAAACGGATTGATAGATACAAATGAAATTAATATTGAAGCCTCTAAGGATCTCAATTGAAAAGCAAAAAGAATTTGGCGATTTCGCGATCTTTGATAACATACACAACGCGCTCCTTGAGGCTATTAAAACGACACAACTTAGCAAGTTTTGCTAAGCAAGTTTTCAAAGCTGCAACATCGTGAGGTAAAAAATATTTTAAGTGTTTCGGATCAGAGGAAGCGTTAAATCCAGCTCTTGACTTCATGAAAGATATTGGCTTTTTGAACGCCTTGCAGACTTTGAACTTTGCAAACCCAAAGAATCTTAGCAGCACATTAGTCAAAGATGTTTTCGATCGAGAATTAACGTTTAAAGGTGAAGGTCAGATTGTTTGCATTCCAAGAGCTTACTTCAGATTATACAATTGGGTCTTTGATTTTAGAAATCAAAGACTTCTGAAGGCCCTATATTCTGATATTCTTCCCACGCTGGCTCAAATTTCTCAAAATTATTCATTTTTGTTCTTCTGTCTGCAAAAGTCGAGCACAGCTTCTTTCTGCTGAACAGATCACACTTCTGAGAATAGGAAAATATTTCAAACCAGTAAATGAGATAATGGAATTTTTTCGTATATTATTGAAATATACTTAGAATTATTATTGGGATAAATAATTCAAAATATTCATCACCTTAGCATTGTGTTTTTTTGACCGCCATCTTGAACTCAGGAAATTGATATTCGCAATTCAAATGTATTATGGTAAACACAACTCTTTTGAATAGTTTACTATTGAGTGAACCAGTGGCGTACGCAGGGGGGGGGGAGATATGTTGGAAAGCCCCCCTGTCAGGTTTTCAAAAGTGATTTTGACTTTATAAATAAAAAAATGAAAAATTTGAAATCTAAGGTCGTGAAATGAATTTTTTAGTGTCTATTTTGATCGTGACTAATATTACCCCCCGTAGGAAAATCCTGTGTACGTCCCTGAGTGGAGTTGTTGCTTTATGCATTTTTAAAGTTATTTTTTCATAAATGTGGGTTCGTTCCCCTCAGATTGTGGGTGCTTCTAAATCGAAGTTTTGCAGCTTTTTCAAATGAAATTTTATCTTTTCCAAACTACATTTATCTGCGAATGTAGTAATTTGTTATTGGACTTGTTCTGGTGAAATTTATTCTAAGTAGAGACCAAAATTGTGTGACTTCATTACCTATAATTAATGATTAGCAAGCTTCTTGCTATAAATCAATGATTAGATGGAGTTTTGACCTTTTAAACAGTTATTTTAAGCGTCGTTCAAATCAGTCGTTTGTATAAATGACGCAGTCAACTAAACTGCAGGTTGAGGGTATCTACAGTGTAGAAACAATTTGTAGTGAACAGTTTGAGAAAAATGTAAAAACATATTATTGTAAGTTATGTAAATCAGTTATTACTGTCACGGCATAAGTTGCAAAACATTGGCGGATACTCCTACTGTAGTAATTCAAACCAAACTCTTACATATTCAGGTTTTGAGGATATATCAAGCACACAACGAACGCTGGTGTACAATGTCTTATCGGAAAACTGGTCTCAATTAAAAAACTATCTAGAACAAAGCTTACTGCAACGTAACATGTTTGGAATTATCTGGTGTAAGCATTCAATTGTTGCACGATACTTTTGCTCAGAAATTTGTCCTTCTCAGCTAACTGCTATAGCAATAGGTAATTGCTTAAGACTTCAAGTTTATTTAGTAGAAACAGAATTACGATTAATGAAATAAACTTAATATTTTGGAATCTAAGCGGATGATAGATTAATTGATTTTAAGTTTTCGTAAATTGTGATTAAGTGGCATAATTTGTTTATTCAAATTCGTCTAAGCTTTCGTTTAAATAAAATTTCATAGTTTAGTTGAATTTAAGCAGGTTAAGTGTCATTTAAATTGTCAACACTGATTAGATATGCATTTTATTGCTATATTGTCACTTTTTGCTTTTTTAAGCAGAATTGTGCAAAAGTTCCTATAATAACATTTTTTAGAACACATTCAACATCATTGATTGTATTTCGTTGTGTTGCAATAAGTCACATGTTTTAGTGGAACAGTTGTTTGCAATATTTTATGTTTGGATATTAGCTTTTTCCATGATTGTCTAGAATACAAAATCCGATTTATTTGCTTATTTGGATATGAAATTAATTTAACAATTATTTTGTTTATGTCTTGGAAGCGTTTTCTCAAGACATTTGTAGAATGTATTCCAACCTCTCTTGATGTAGAAAACTGCTTGGACCTGAAAAGCGCTTTGTCTAAAGATTGATTATATGGTTCTGAGAGCACAAAAAATATTTGTTGTTCATTTATCACAATAGTTTTACAGGGATGCAATGTTTTTAGAACTTTGGGTTAAACTTTAGAATTCTATTTGGGTATTGTTACATTTTGATTGCCTTAGTTATATTAATGCACTATGTAAATGTATCCCAAAGCTATATGATAATATTTTTGACAACATTAAAATTTCAAATTGTTATTTAAACTGTGAAACACAAAATGATTTTCTTATTTTTTTGAAATTGAATCCTACTTAAAGATCTAAAACAACAAATGCGAAAACAATAGAAAATAATATTTTAGATATTCTAGATATTAGCATGAAACACATTTATAATAAAGGTTTCCACTTTGCAGTGAATCATGTTAAGTGTTTATAAGAACCTCATACGTATATTTTATTACTTGCTTTTAATTTAAGCGAATTTTTACATGATAGATGCAGAACTTTAATGTGAAAGAGTTCGACTTTTCATACTAAATATAAAAAATTTTGTGCATGCCAAATAGTTCACAAAAAAATCTAACAATTATAAGTGACTAAAAATGAATGCACAGCATATGCTAACAATGTGAATGCTTCAATTGATGCTATTTTCCCACCTGATTTAATCCAGTATTCATTATTCCCGTTCAATATATATAAACATGAAGCATATGAATAAATATATTTTGAAATAAAGCAAAATATTAATATATTGGAAATATTTGTACAAATATCTGTACTTACTACGGTTATTCCATAATATACTTACTTTTTTTAATTGTCCTTATTATATGAAAAATATGGAAGAAATGAATTGTTAAAAACAATTGATTTGTTCATTTAAATTTTCTATTTTAAAATATTTTGTGAATTTGGGAATTTCTTCTTTTTATTTTTCTGAAAGTTCTCTTGAGTTTATGTCGATAATAATCACCGACATTTTTGCATTATTGGCAGAAATTGCAGCACTAAGCTTTATGCTTCATTCTTGTATTAAGGTTGGCTTGGCTGTCAAACCAGACTTGACAAAGTAAACTTCATGAGCATTATGCAAACGTCTTCCTCAAAACAGCAATAGTGTATTATTTTGTTATTACAATTCTTAGTATCTTCATTCATTTAAGAATTTACTAAGTCAAATATATATATATATATAGCTTAAACTATTGGTTATTCAAATATTCAATTGATGAAGGAATATAGGCCTATACGCTCAGTTCAGAGGCTGTATTAAAAATCTTAAATTTGTACAGTATAATCATGTACAATCTGTACAAAGTAATACTAAAAAATAATTGCAATGAATTTCATTATTAAATATCAACTATAAAATGATTTTGTATACTAACCCCATTGAGAATTTGGTTCACTCGCAATGACAGAAACACTGTTCAGTTCCAAAGTTCTGTCACAATGTGCTTACTGATGCGTGAAGTTACATAATGCGTCAGATTTTTTCTTGATAAGATAAAGCAAAACTTTTATAAGCTAAATGGAAATTACTAATATATAATTACTAAGGAACTTCAATTTCTTTATGGGAATTGGTTATTGATAGCTTTGCTGGAATTCCAATTTACCAATTCTTAAGGTTGAATTATTGGAAATAGAATTGAATTGAATTGAGATTTGTGTGTTCACTAATGAACAGCTGAGAGACGAGGAGCGTGTAATTGACAAATTTTGCGTTTTGAAGTCATTTTGTAGAGCAGTCTTTTACCTTTATTCTGGTAACATTTCACGTATGTGATCTATATGCTTTGCTTCATAATGATTTTTGCAAGAAGTTGATCCAATTGAAAACTGTAGTTCAGTGTCATGGTGTCATATCTCGTGGATCAACTAGTACGTTAAATTATAAAATTAGCATTTTCCCTCTTAATCTCTCAAAATATCTGTTCTTTACTATTTACTATATTTATGTTAGCATAGTAGATGCAAATTTAAAGTCAAATGCCGAATAAATTATAATTTATTTTCAATAGGCTTACTTGTAATATTGTTGTATTTGTGCAAAAAGCTACCATTATTTTAAAAATGAACAAAAAATTATTCAAGTTTTTACGTACATCTTCACTAAGCAAACACCATGTAGGGCAGGTATAGGTACGTACGCCTTCGTAGACGTTAGTGGCAATAGGTGATAGAAATTGGACATTGAGTCAATCCAAGACACTTGTTCAATACCGGGCCAAAATTGTACGATTCCAACATTCGTTATAAAGTTTATAAGTTCTGTATCTTAAGGACATTGTGGAGATATTTGCCCTCACTTGCACTTCATATTAAGAAGTGCAAAATCAAATGTCGAGTTATTCTAATACTTGTTGATACCCCTTGAAGACTAAATCATTGGTTTTCTCTATTTAGAAGTCAATTTTCACACTGAGGCACTGTTGGTAATGAACTTGGGCGTAATGAGTCTATAACATTAGTAAAACTTACACTGTCCTCTACTTGTGGAGCTTTGCAATCTTTTGTTGAAATTTTTCATGGTTTATTATTTACACTAATTTGGTTACATAAAAAACATTTGCTTGCATAACTTTTGCATGCAAAAGCTGACACTGCACCCAAGATTTCAAAATTTTCTAGTAGACTTGAAAAAATTTTTTGAAAATGTTGACAAAGGGGTTTGGTACTTTAACACAACAACAGGCAGATTAGGGTTTCGATAATTTTGGATTATATATTATACATAATTTCTACAAAAACTTTAATTAAATTATTCAGCATCAGCTTTAAAAAAGAACCAAAATATTACATTTTCAAATCAAAACTATTTTATAAATGTTATATTGAAAACCTTTTTTGGAACGTGAGGAAGAAAAGCATGGTGTTAGAATAATTGGTTAGCCTAATAGCTGAAATATATAAAAAGATTTAAACAATATTTAATTGTGTTAATCAGGCAATATTAAGAATGCTAACCCCTGTTTAAATATTCTATTGAAACGATATTATCATAACTGCGTAATAATTAGCTTAGTTCTTAGTACACAATATTGGAAGTTTACAAAGACCAAAACATTTCGAATTCAGTAGTATTTGTATCAGAAGTTCCGGTATGAAAATTAGGCATCGGGTTAGGCTCTGGTAATGAATGCTCGTTTTATTTATCTATACTTCTTTCGAATGGCATAACGAATTCGTCGATACTCTATTCTGCTCGGCATCTCCCATTTAAATGAGTATTTGTTTATACAAAGAGTAACTTGATTTTGTTAACAGCAACATAGCAACTTTAGAACAGCAGTTGAGTATTTAATTGATTACAAATATTTATTCAGGCATAATTTGTTGCATAATGGTACTAGGGTTCTTATGGCATTAGGCAATTTCCTGAAGTAGTAATATATATATATATATATATACAAGCATTTGAAATTCATTTATAATTATATTTGGCAATCAAGAAGGACACTGCTACGACTGATTAGATATTGTTTTATTTTAACCCCTTTTGCATTATAAATACATTATCGTTTTTGTTTCTATGTGATGTTTTTAATCATAATTTAGTTTTAGGTACAAATAAACTTGAAATGCTGATCAGTTACATTAATTTTAAATTACATTTAGCAATTCTGTCCAATATTGACTGCAAAACAATGATTTTACATGTATTAAGATAGGCTATAAAACAGTGAAGTCGCAAGATGGCGCGTTTAAAAATTTCTTGATATGATATCATTGACTTATGGAAGATAAAATTTTCAATATTTTTTCAACATTTTTTCGATGTACTATACAGTTTATTACGTCGCAACTATGTAGTATTTTGGTTGTTTTGTTATGTGAATATATAGGTGGGAATTTCGATATTTTGCTTCATACCAAATAGTACTACGTATCATAAGAAATTATATATTGGCATAAGTGGATTAATTAAAGAATAAGTTATTCTCAAAAAAGATGAAGTTCTTCTAAAACTTGAAAGACTTTATAACTATTTTAAATAAAATACAAAATATAATCGTGTTTAGTACATTGCATTCACATTTTAAATAGTAAAAAAATAACTAATTAAAATTTAAAAAATAATTTTATATTGTTTCATATTGTTTATTGCATCTTTCTGGTGAAGTGTTTCTTTCGTATTATATGACGAGAGATGCTCTTCTAACTCCTTGAATGTTTGCAGTGATACATTTTCCTTATTTTAAAAATGTTGCGCGCTCTTTGTTGTTCCCTTTAATAGAATTGCCATAGGGAGTGTGCAGTCAATTACGTCTTTCATTTTATTGGCCAAATAGTTCCCAAATGATAATGCAATTATATAACGATACACTAGGGTGTGGCCCGTGCCCGTCGCCCATACGCATGCCCGTGCGCCCATAAGCCGTTTTGGGCCCGTAAAATGAAAATAAATGTCCGTTGAGATTTGAATATTATTTCAGATTGTTCATCTAAAACCTGAATGATTTTCATATATATTGTTAATAAAATACAAAATAGAATCGTCGTTAGTACACGTCATCCACATGCCCTTGCTCCCATAAGCCGTTTTGGGTCCGTAAAATAAATGTCCTTAAATAGTTAAATTTCATTTCATACAGTTCATCTAAACTTTGAATGATTTTGAAAAATATTTTAAATAAAATACAAAATATAATCGTGTTTAGTATACATTGCATTCACATTTTAAATAGTAAAAAAATAACTAATTAATCTTCAAAAATATTTTTATATGATTTCCTAATGTTCATGTATCTTTGTGCTGAAGTGTATCTTTCCTACTGTGTGATACCTGGCCAAGGCGCCTTGTACCTGACATACTTTGCAGTAATAAATTTTCCTCATTCTTTTAAACCGCTTTCGCGCTTCACTTTCTTGATTGCTTTAAAGGAATTGCCAAACCTGTGCGCAGTGAATTACAGCTTTTATTTCATTGGCCAAATAATTCCTAATGATAATGAATGCATTATTCTTGCAAAAATGAATGTTTAACGTACATGTAGTTTTACTGTGATTAATAGTCGGTTATTCTTTTAAATGGCAAAGAACGATGCATTTGCTGACATTCAGCAGTACTTTTCAAACGTGGAATTTGAGCAATTGGGTTATTATGACAAACTACAATACTCCAACCAGAAAAGGAATTACATTGAAATGATAAATTCAGGAATATTGATTCGACCACCTGATTTCATGGAAAAATGTAATTTGTCAGGATCACAAAGGTAGTTTCTAATAATCATTTTAATATATATATATATNCATTGAAATGGTAAATTCAGGAATATTGATTCGACCACCTGATTTCATGGAAAAATGTAATTTGTCAGGATCACAAAGGTAGTTTCTAATAATCATTTTAATAATTATATATATATATATATATATATATATATATTCAATTTCTATCTTATTGTGATAGAAAATATAAATCTAACACCATCAAATGTCTTTGCAATAAAATAATGAGATTACCATCAACCTATGAATTAATGATTAATAGTTTAGATCAATTATATGCAACATTTGAAGAAAGTGGACATCCGCACAATTACATCAAAAATATCATTAATGAATTTAAGAACATTAATTTAAAGAAAACACCAAATAAGCCCAATTTAAAATCGATATATTGGCAATTACCTTTTATCCATCATATGAAAATTAATTTATGGAAAGAACATCATGAAAATTAATAAACTATTAAAGAAATCAAAAATTGTGCCTATTTTTACATCAATTAAGACCACCTCTGATTTGTTTCAAAATATAGATCGTATTCCACCATCGTTGGCCTCATCAATTTTATATTCATATAATTGTGATGTCTATGGAAAGATATACATCGGTGAGACTATACCACATTTTGAAACGCGGAAATCCGAACATATTAATGGACACATTCATAACATCAATCCGAACAATTTTAGAATAATTTTAAGATCAAAGAAATCAAAAATATCTAAAAGCCTTACTAATTTAACATCATGAAAAATCAATGCTATTAAATAGGCAGAAGAACATAAGATCACTGTATCTGTATTAATTAATTTTTGTAGTATATTGTAAAATCTGTATCAATTTCCCACAAATTTTATTATTTCTGAAGATGACTAAATTATAGTCGAAAACGTTAAGCAATATGCTCTATTGCAATTTATATAAATCTTAGCAAATATGCTTTATATATATATATATATATATATATATATATATATCAAGCAATATGTAAATATCCTATATATCAATTACGTATTGTACAAAATGTGGTGTTCATCTTTGTGTAAGCAATAACACCTGCTTTATTGCATACTACTCTTGATATTTTTCTATTTAAAGTTTTTTGTTAAAACGATTGTTATATTTGTAGTGTAGTCATTTTTTATATAAAATCTTTACAAAATAGCTCATTTTAAGTAGGTGACGATTTAGGCCACAACTACCGTATATTCCGGCCATTAGGTCGACTCAGCCATTAAGTCGACCCCCTTTCAGAGGCCAAAATATAGTGAATTTAAGGTTGCTTCGTCCTATAAGTCGACCCCCATGTCAGCAATTATCACATATGTCCGAAGCCTAATTTTTAGGTAAAATCCAACAAATATGATGGATCTGACGAAGATTGGCCGAAACGCGAAGTGATCACTGGAAAATGAAAACCCAATGACGAAGTGATCAACTGGAAAATGAAAACCCAAAGACGAAATAAAACATTGTTATATGTAGTTTAGTTTCAGTTTTAAGATCATTTTAATATTTAATATACCNCTTGCATGGACTGGGATCCAATTTTGAGTTTTATTCTAAACGTCAAGGTGGTGGAGGTTCAGTAATGGTATGGGGCGGCTTTGGATTTGGCGGAAAGTTGGAAATACACTTTCCTCAAGGTCGTATGACTGCTGGCTCCTATCAGAAAATGCTAGATGACCTCGATGTGGATCTCAATGGAGAACTTATTGGTAGTCGAACTTTCTTATTCTCAGCAAGACAATGCACACATACATAAGGTATATTTCTTTAATTTTCGTTTTATAATTTTTTATTCAATTTCATTCTATCATAAGCAAGCATAACATTACAGTGTTTTCAAGAACAGGGAATTACACTGCTTGACTGGCCATCTTTGTCTCCAAACCTGAATCCAATCGAAAACATCTGGCCTGTGGAGGTTCATGATGTTTATAGTGACGCACAATAGCATGACACTACTGCTGAACTGTGACAAGCAATCCGAGGTGCATGGGACAACATCAGCGATTATTATATTGTTGACCTCATTGATTCCATGAAGGAAAGGACTTACAACATCATAGCAAACAATAGTCGGCATAGTGGCCATTAGTTTTTCTATTTTAATAATGTTTCTTTAGTTTTGCACAAATTGTTTTTGTATTTCCTTTACGTTAATTTCATTCTTCTGTTAGATTACTCAGACTAAAAAAATTAATAGTAGTTTTAGCTTCAAAAAACATTACATGAATTACTACAGAACAATAGTAAAAGCTAGGGTTATATATATATAATATAGCGTTTACCAACAGTTTAAAATGAAAATATAATACAGAAAAATAAAATCAAATTAAACAACAATATAAAAAAATTGAATCTCTAGCTCTGGGTGATATTGATTGAATATATATATATATATATAAAAGAATAGATTGATTTATGCGACGAGTGGACGTACATTTTGGCTTCATTAGTCGCCCATCGGATTTTCTATTACGCATAATTAGGTAAAGGGGATGGTATGTATTGTGTAGCTCCTTTTTAAAATGTTTCAATGCAATGTTTTTACGACGAGATTTAATTAATATTAATGATTTTGAATTTTGAAAATTAATTATTTTTTTAGCACGTCTACAAACTTTTTCAATTTTCTTGTTCAAATGGATTGGTAATGACACAAATGCTTTGCAAGCGAAATCGAACTAACTTAGAATAAGGCTTTGATAAACTTGCCATAACCCTTTTGGAGATAGAACATTTCTTAAACTCTTCAGCAGTATAATCTTTGGCTCCCACATCGCACTGTTTCAATGATATGCTAGGTCCATTTTAGGTCAGAAGATATCCAAACTCCCAGCAGTTTATGTTCTTTAACACATTGTAGTTCAATAGATACTGGATTCCAGTTTTTGCTATTTCGAAAAATGAGCTGAACAGGCTTGCTAATATTTTGTTTTAGTAAATTCTTTTCACTCCATTCTTTAACATAATTTAACTTTCATTGGGAAGACTTTTTAAAAGTTGTTTTAATAGAAACTATAAACGTAATATCATCTGCAAATTTATAGTAGATAATTCCATGTTTCTTATTGGTAAGATCTGATATGTATATTATAAGCAACAATGGACCCAAAACAGATCCTTGTGGTACGCCCCTTTTAATTTCATATAGCTTGCGTTCCACATTGCCAATACGCACCAAAAGTTTTCGATTGTATAAATAGCTAATCAGTTAATCTTTAACTTCTGAATAAGAATTTTGTGTGAAATAGTGTCAAAAGCTTTCGAAAAGTCAAGTGATTGTACAATGACACCTTGTACATCAGAACACTCTAAGTTGGTTGTAATAATCTCAAGCAAATATATCAATGCTGCTCCTGGTGATACAAAAGGTACGTAGCCAAACTGATAAGGATTCACACACTGAAGAAGAATAGGCTTAACAGTTTGTTCAATTAATTTTTTAGATATATTGCTGGAACTGAGAGTATAGAAATTGGACGTATATCACAGAGTGAGGCTCTATCTCTTTTAGGATTAGGAATATTTGCTTGTTTGAATATATCAAGAACAGTTCGACTTATAATACTGCATTTTATTATATGACATAAACGTTCACTCAAAAAGAGTGATGCAGCCTTATAAAGTTTCCATCATTGCCAACTGATTTTTTAGAAGATAATTTTCTTAGTTTATTTTTGAAAAATAGAAGTTAACGGATCCATGTAAAATCATTCTCGATGAATTGGTTGTAACTAAACTGAGGTTTTGAGCCTGTAGTTGTATTGGAAAAATGATTAGCAATAGCATCGACTGTTTTATTAATATCGTAATAATGATTATTTAGGGGCTTTTACCACTAACTTCATTTACAATGTTCCAAAATATTTTTCTTCCTAATAATACGCTGTTTGATTTGATCTTGTTAGCCCAGTCCTTTTTGGCCTTTAGTATTGCATTATGTAGTTTTTGACAGTAATGATATATATATATATATATATATATATATATATGCGCTCTAGAAATACATTCTTTATTTATTTATCGGTTCGGATCAACAATTAGCTAGCAATTAATCGTCTCGGGGGGTTGGCCAGGAAGTACATTAATTGAAATTGAATGAAAATAAATGTCTTTTTTCAAATGATTTAAAGGTGGCCACTATCAGACATTAATTTTTAAGTTTTTTTCTTAATTTTAATAAAAATTTGCCAACATATTAATTTTATGGCATTTCAGCCGCAAATACCGTATTTTTCAAAAACAAAACTATGACTTTTTATGACTTTATACTTTCTATTTAAGTCCACTCCAGGTCTGAAAACCATCAAATTTTAAGCCGGCTGCAAAATAGACCAATGGATAACTATGACTTTTATGAACTTTAGTTGCCCTAATTTGTAATGAAGAACCTCATTTCTCAATTAATATCGACCTTTTGCTTATGAAAATAAATAAATATTTTGAGTATTCAGCATGGAAATGTATTGTCAAGTCAACGAAATATACTATGTCATAATATTTAATAGACTATGTACTCATATGTCAGAAAGCTTGTTTTATTGCATGACAACTTCCATATCATGGAAAAAATATAAATTTTTTCTCCAATATATATATATATATATATATGCTCTAGATATATATATATATATATATACGCTCTAGAAATACATTCTTTATTTATTTATCGGTTCGGATCAACAATTAGCTAGCAATTAATCGTCTCGGGGGGTTGGCCAGGAAGTACATTAATTGAAATTGAATGAAAATAAATGTCTTTTTTCAAATGATTTAAAGGTGGCCACTATCAGACATTAATTTTTAAGTTTTTTTCTTAATTTTAATGAAAATTTGCCAACATATTACTTTTATGGCATTTCAGCCGCAAATACCGTATTTTTCAAAAACAAAACTATGACTTTTTATGACTTTATACTTTCTATTTAAGTCCACTCCCGGTCTGAAAACCATCAAATTTTAAGCCGGCTTTTATGAACTTTAGTTGGCCGAATTTGTAATGAAGAACCTTATTTCGCAATTAATATCGACCTTTTGCTAATGAAAATAAATAAATATTTTGAGTATTCAGCATGGAAAAGTATTGTCAAGTCAACGAAATATACTATGTCATAATAATTAATAGACTTTGTACTCATTTGTCAGAAAACTTGTTGTATTGCATGACAACTTCCATATCATGGAAAAATATAAATTTTTCATCGAAAATTCAAGTTTTATCTTAGAATATATTATCCGGTAAAATCCGGTAAACTTAAATTTTGCCGCATATCCGGATCCGGTTGTGTAATTGGCAATTTTACCGGATACCCGATTCTGGCATATCACAAATTGCTAGTTTCTTATAGTGCATCTTACATGAAAATTTTATAATGATAATTGTATCATTAAATTTTGGGGGTGTTTGCAGCAACTAAGGTATTCCACTTGCTTCTCTATGTTTCCTCTGCTTTTCAATTTACAAGTTTATACAAACAAATGTTTTTGGTTGCTTTGCAATTTTTTTTGTGATGACTAACATGAATCGAAATTTCAAATTTGAAATTTTATAATTTAGAAATTACAAAATTTCACTTACATTGAGATTATTAATACAATTAAAGTGGCATTCAATAGAAAAATGTGCGCAATGCATAAAATGATTTTGGTTGCTTTACAATTTTATCTTTATGTAGCTAAGGCCACTGTTAGACTATGTGATTAGTTCAAAAGTGATCTATCACATTTGAAAGAATTGCACGTCTAACCACCCTGACAATTAGCGACGTGACGATCACGAAGAAATTGTGCGCGTTCGATTTTCAATTCTTTCAAATGTGATAGATCACTTTTGAACCAATGACTAGTCTAACCGTGCACTAATATGAATAGCATTTTCAAATTTGAAATATTTTCACCAATTTTTTAAGATGTTGAAAAGTAAACGCGGAACATGTTGTATGAACAATGAAATTCAATTACAAAATTTAACTTAGATTGAGGTTATTTGCACACTAAAAATAGCATTCAATGTAAAAATGTGCGTAATGTATAAAATTTACAATATAAACATTTTTAAGAATTTTTTGGATGCAAAACAGATTCTCAAGATGTAGATTCGATCCGATCCGAAGTCTGATCCAATTTCATCTCTACTACCTACTTGAAAAGATGAAAAAAATTAGAATTAGTGCATATCTAAATATAACTATATAAAGAGGAAAAAAAGTAGGCCTATAATTTCCAGGTTTGTTTTATATTTTGCGCATAAAGTATTACAATTGTAAAGTAAAATAGAATGCTCTAATGTAGCCATATTTAAATAGAAATGAATGCACATGCTGCTTTTTAGGGCTTTAGCTACTTGTGTTGCATCCCAACTCAACCTATTGATGTTGCAGGTGTCCCACATCCTAGTGAGACGCTTTTAAGATACAGATATCTCATTAGGTTATCACTGAGACATCTTATGAGATTACATTGAGATGCCATTTCAGAATTAATGTATAATTCAATATGTCATAATTTGTAGAATATCTTTAAACTAGTCTAATGCATTTTCTTCCAAAAATCACAATTTTTCTTTTATAATTATCTATACAATGTTTAAAATTATAAAATTTGTAATATATTTCGTAAAATATTGGATGTTAAGTTTCAAATAATTTATGTACTATAACATATGAAGAAATTGAATAGAAATTTGACGTCATCTCTTAACATTGCTCAGCATTTCAATTCCACGTTTTTAATTATAATGTGTATATTTTTTATTGTAGCAGTAGATATATTCGATATTTTATAAATCTCATAGTTGTGCTTCAAAATGAATACAATTTTTTGCTCTAACTTTTCTTCTAATTGAGACCCTGAGTCAAAATATTAATTCTATGCTTTTTCAAAGGGAAATGTCGATTTTTAGAATGCTTTATTTAAATTAGTTGTTACATTTTAAACATTCTGAATTGTCGTTCGTTTGTATTTTACTTGACATATTTTGAATTGAACATTTGAATCATTTACATAATTCAGTGTGCATTCATTATATTTATATTTGGCGCTTATTACATGAAAACCAAAGAAAATATTTATTTTACTCCATCGCTTTAGATATTCTAGTTTAAAAAAGTTTGTTTTTTCAGTACTTTAGCTTAGTAGAGATGCGAATGCGCCTGGATATCCAATGTGTTGGATTTTTACTGATGCGGGAGGCTTAGGCTGATCTGGGCTTCAATAAATTGAACCTAGATAAATGTGTGGGCTTCAATTTTCAGTCAAATATTGGCTTTCTTGTAATATGTGTGCTTAGTATTCAACTTGCGCTCAGTAGGTCTAATTCTTTATCAATTCTTTGTGCCTAGCTCTTGTGGACGTGGGCTGACCCTTAAAATACAGGGTTTTAGTAAACCTTTGAAATTCTCGCCTTCGTTAATTGCACGTTTTGCGCAGTGTTATTAGTGGTTTCTTTTAACAGAGGAGGTAGGAGCAGACATGGGAATGGGCTGTGACGGGCAAAGCTGGAACCAAATTTTGCAAAAGTGAGGTGAACTTTCAAAAGCACTGGTTAACTATTACGTGACTGTGCACGCAAATCATCCCAAATGTAGTGAATACTATGGGATTAACGCCTGGCAACGGGTCAATCCTTTTCGGCCACAACTTAATGATATGTAGACCTAACCCAACCCGAGCCGACCTGTCTTTCTAAATTTGACTGACTGGACTCGACGAGCTCATTTGGATCCGTGGAAGGATTGCAAATTTCAAAAAATACTTGATATGCCTCACACTTATTCAAAAACAAAACTAACAAAATGAATTAAAAAAATTGTTGAACACATAGTATAATAGTAAGAAAACGAATGTATCCAGAAAGGCCGTTAACTATTTATGAAAATAGCATGCAAACCAAACGGATATCCATTTCTTATTATGCAAAAAGTTTGGCGGAGTAGGCTAAGAATCTGAAAAAATGAATTTTTGGAGTACAAGTTAGTGTTCAAGGCAGATTAGATAAATCTCAATGGAGATTAGATTTGACAACAGCAACACATCACCAAAACAAACCACAACATCTGTTTTCACACATAAATTAAATATAAAATTAAATTAAGTTAGTTTAATACCAAAACGACGTCGTTGTTTGCAACACCAAACGCTACCTAAACGACACAGAACATGTAATTATTAAGGAAACAGACTTCTTTCCATTTGTACACAGAAATTTGGAGGCGCTTACAACTAACATGCGAAAATTCTTCTAGAATTTCTTAAAAATTATATATATTGACTTGTACAAAAGCATTAATTACATTTGCTGTTATTATAATAAATGCTATGTAAAAAATACATTGCATTTTGGATAATTGTGATATATTTGAGATTACAGTGCTAAATTGATAATTGCAAGTTGCGAAATACTTTAAGACAATAAAATTCTAGCAATAAATACTTTGCAAACTTTGTATAATTTACGCCAAAATATCAACACTAAAATGATGCAAATATTGAACGACACATTTACGCTAGTACGATGTCAAATTGACGTCGTAACGATGAAACTGTTCTATCTGAGTATGCAGTAGTTGTCACGCACCAAAAAAACCTTCCAGCCAACGTGACCCACACCCAACAAAAAGTTGACTCAACCCAACCCGCAGGTTGGGACCACTCGTTTTCACCCCTGATAGGGTTATAAGCAATATGCTGAAAAAATATTATTACATTTTAAAATTTATAAATTGTGTAGATTAGGGAAGTTATCCAAAACAAATGCATTAACAAGCAGAGTTGGAATAAATCGGCTGGCTCAGCTCATCGCTGTATCGGCTTGTAACTTAGTGGCTCGACTCGGCTCAATTAATCAACCAATCAGATTCAATTAGCATAGCACACTTGCATAATTAATTTCCAGTCTTCGTTTAACCGCACGGCGTTTAACACCCCGCAAATTGGTGCATCGGTGGCAATTGTGTGCTTCAGTACATTAGACAAAGCGTGTTTTACATTGGACTCGCATCACCGTAATCAATGTAAGCAGACGAATTAGAGTAGATTCTTCGCAGTGGCAGCGATTTTACAGACTTGTGAAATACAAAGGGAAGATAATCTGCGGTATGGCAGAATATCTATTTGGTAGAAAGAAAAGAGAGCGACAACTGGAAAGAGGTAAGAGACTTTAATGCCTGTAAAGATTGTTTTACGGTTTTTATGGGAACAACTGCGACCGGCCCTCTCCTGAAACATATCCAGACATGCCGAAAACGTAAAGCCGCACTTGCAGGGCAAAATACCATTAACCAAACTTTGCAGAACTTGGTAAGTTTATCAACAAAGGATCAGCACTTAGTCAAACAGGCCAAAGTACTCAGCATTGCATTGGATCGAAATTCATTCAACAGCTTGGAATCTTACGCACTGAAAAATCTTAAACAAACTTTTGTGGATCTGGGAGAACAAAATGGTCGCTTCATAGTAAACCTCACCTCTGATTTTTCCTTAAATATGTAATCATTCTTCCACCCTAACGATTATAATACATCTAAGAGTAACCCGCAGCATCAGCCGACCCCAGGTTGGGCTCACACGTTTCCCAACCAAAACCTAAGCTTAAACCCAAAAGTGAAAAGGTGTTAGTTGTATTGTATTCCCCATGAAGACAAGATGTTTCTTTTTATTTTTAAGATTTCCTTGAACAAAATTATTAAAGAAGTGTTTTTATCTATCTACATCCGTTAAGATCATACTTGGCAACGAGCCGACATTTCCAAGCTCTTCTCGNACTTGCAGGGCAAAATACCATTAACCAAACTTTGCAGAACTTGGTAAGTTTATCAACAAAGGATCAGCACTTAGTCAAACAGGCCAAAGTACTCAACATTGCATTGGATCGAAATTCATTCAACAGCTTGGAATCTTACGCACTGAAAAATCTTTAACAAACTTTTGTGGATCATGGAGCACAAAATGGTCGCTTCATAGTAAACCTCACCTCTGATTTTTCCCTAAATATGTAATCATTCTTCCACCCTAACGATTATAATACATCTAAGAGTAACCCGCAGCATCAGCCGACCCCAGGTTGGGCTCACACGTTTCCCAACCAAAACCTAAGCTTAAACCCAAAAGTGAAAAGGCGTTAGTTGTATTGTATTCTCCATGAAGACAAGATTTCCTTGAACAAAATTATTAAAGAAGTGTTTTTATCTATCTATATCCGTTAAGATCATACTTGGCAACGAGCCGACATTTCCAAGCTCTTCTCGGATCTTTTAAATTTCGTGTATTTTCGGCTCGGCTCGCCAAATAAAATTTTTGAATGAGGCTCGTATTTTTTTGGTATTTTTTTAAAAATATTGTGCTCAAAGAATTTTTTACATAGCTCTTCCTATTATTTAATAAACATTTCTTAAATAAGATTATAGGAAAGGCATACTGACCGGAAAAATTAATAAAAATCTCCATAATAATATTAACAAGCAGAACTATAAATTTGCTTTGCCTAAAATAGGCTCGTTTTGGGCTTGTTGTATATCAAATACTGTGCTCAAGCTCGGCTCGGCTCGGCTCGGCTCGGCTCGTTAGAAGCTCGTTTCGTTAACAAGTCTGGTTAAGATTGATAATTAATAATTGACGTAAAAAATTAATTTTTTATTGATAATTGGCTTTACTAATTTGATAATCGAACAACTGTAAAAGAACTTGGAAAATAACATTTAGTAAAACATTGCAAAAAACGTGTCTTTAAAACACCCTGTATTCAACATGCCAATAATTTTTTAACTCATGGAAATAACTAACCTGCTGCAGATTCATTTTGATCTTTGAGACCGTCAGTTGGACAACTGTTGTTATTACGTAGTTACGCTTCTTCATATATTTGAATTGTAAACTGCCAAAACACATTTTTATTTCATCAAATAATAACTTTCAAATTATTTTGCATTTTCAATTTCAATAGGGCAGAAACATTTTCCAGCAATCCAATGTGTTGCCGACTGTCCGAGATGAACTCACGTGTACTTGCTGTTATTTTTGCTATTTGTTTTGATAATGAAAATGTTGGGCGTAATAACAATGTTTGTGATGATATTAGCAGTACACCAGACAAGCTCATACTGTGTAATGTGCTTGTGCACAACACGTGTTTATGAGCCTGCTATTGCAAGTTTTTACGTTGTTCATCTTGGCATTAAAAAATTTGATATTCATAATTATAAATCTTATCATTTTTTTTAAGTACGCGACACTTTAGATTTAGATAGTTTTTTACGCGCAAATATGGGGCAAAAAAAAATTATCAACACTTGCTCTGCTTTTTTGGTAATCGAGAATTCAATATTGCAAAGAGAAAGTTGCTCATGAAAAATTTTCTTTCCAATTGAACCGTTTTTTAAATAGATGTTTTTTAAGTAAATTTTTCTTTAGATGTCTATTACATTTTAATAGTTTTGATAAAGATATTTGGCCTAACGATTTAGTGTAGAACATAGAATTTTTTTGACGCAGATGAACTTTCATAAATTTAGGTAGTAATGTGCCCCTCTGTAGTCTGATTTCTGGAACTGCTCCTGCATATGTATGATTTTCAAATTAAATTCCTCATTTAACTATATTTTTATTATAAATAACGGGTTGAAAAGGCAATAAAAACTTTTATCAATAATTTTGTTGAATTTTATTGAAATTTTTTCAAGAAAATTTGACTAATAACATTAGAAAAAACACATCATGCAAATTTAGTATTTTAAACATTACAAGCATATCACACAAGCCTGTTTTAACACTTAATTAAATACATGACAAACAATAAATTTTTACATCTTACAGCACTTGCATGTTTTCAAAGCTTTGAATAATATTTGAACTTTTCTTGGATGTCCACACAAATATGAAATATATAGCATATTAAAAAACATTTGTTGCCGACTGTCCGAGATGAACTCACGTGTACTTGCTGTTATTTTTGCTATTTGTTTTGATAATGAAAATGTTGCGCGTAATAACAATGTTTGTGATGTTATTAGCAGTACACCAGACAAGCTCATACTGTGTAATGTGCTTGTGCACAACACGTGTTTATGAGCCTGCTATTGCAAGTTTTTACGTTGTTCATCTTGGCATTAAAAAATTTGATATTCATAATTATAAATCTTATCATTTTTTTTAAGTATGTGCCACTTTAGATTTAGATAGTTTTTTACGCGCAAATATGGGGCAAAAAAATTATCAACACTTGCTCTGCTTTTTTGGTAATCGAGAATTCAATATTGCAAAGAGAAAGTTGCTCATGAAAAATTTTCTTTCCAATTGAACCGTTTTTTAAATAGATGTTTTTTAAGTAAATTTTTCTTTAGATGTCTATTACATTTTAATAGTTTTGATAAAGATATTTGGCCTAACGATTTAGTGTAGAACATAGAATTTTTTTGACGCAGATGAACTTTCATAAATTTAGGTAGTAATGTGCCCCTCTGTAGTCTGATTTCTGGAACTGCTCCTGCATATGTATGATTTTCAAATTAAATTCCTCATTTAACTATATTTTTATTATAAATAACGGGTTGAAAAGGCAATAAAAACTTTTATCAATAATTTTGATGAATTTTATTCAAATTTTTTCAAGAAAATTTGACTAATAACATTAGAAAAAACACATCATGCTAATTTAGTATTTTAAACATTACAAGTATATAACACAAGTCTGTTTTAATACTTAATTAAATACATGACAAACAATAGATTTTTACATCTTACAGCACTTGCATGTTTTCAAAGCTTTGAATAATATTTGAACTTTTCTATATGGATTCCACACAAATATGAAATATATAGCATATTAAAAAACATTTTTAATCATTTATTAGTAAAACTTAGAAGTTTAGAAAATGCTCAGAATGTGCATTTTAAAAATTTAGAAGCGGCAAGTTTTTGCAAATACTTATATTTTGCAAATATTTGCAAGTTTTGTAAGTTTCATTTTGTTGGGAGTTGTCACTGTTGGGACCAACTCTCATTAATTTTGAAGACAAAGTTATAGTAAGAATTACTTTAAAGTGAAATAATTCAATTTGCTGGATTCCCCATATTTTACTGAATATTTAGGAAAATTTTTGGGCATAACTCTTTCAGGTTTTGCAAAAGTAAATTCATTTGATGCATTTTTTTGTCGACCTGTTTAGACGATTTCTGATTTGCACGCTTTGCCCAGGCTGATGTTTAATTTAGAGAAACAAAGTACCTCTTTATACAAATTTTTTTTAAATAGGCATTAAGTATGAAACGGCAAAAACTTAGCCATGTCGAATGGTTTACAAATCCTAATTTAGAGCAAAAGATGGCCTCAAAGATTCTGAAAAAGCCTCTCAGATCACAGGTATAAAACAATTTGAATGTGATCAATGTGAT
Source organism: Hofstenia miamia (assembly GCA_900660155.1). Taxonomy (NCBI): domain Eukaryota; kingdom Metazoa; phylum Xenacoelomorpha; order Acoela; family Hofsteniidae; genus Hofstenia; species Hofstenia miamia. The sequence goes on from CABFPE010000302.1 coordinate 505,284, forward strand.
TATAAATGTTCGCGATCTAGTCAACTTAAAAGTCATCAACGCACGCATTCTGATATAAAACCATTTAAGTGTGATAAATGTGATTTTAGAAGTAAGTGGTCTTATCAACTTAAAATTCATCAACTTACGCATTCTGGTATAAAGCCATTTGGTTGTGATGAATGTGATTATAGATGTTCAACATCTAGTAATCTCAAAAAGCATCAACTCACGCATTCTAATATAAAACCATTTAAATGTGATGAATGTGATTTTAGATGTTCAACATCTAGTTATCTCACAACGCATAAATTTACGCATTCTGGTATGAAACCATTTAAATGTAATGAATGTGATTTTAGATGTTCACATTCTGGCTCTCTCAAAAGGCATCAACTCTCGCATTCTGGTATGAAACCATTTAAATGTGATAAATGCGATTTTAGATGTTCAAGGTCTGGAAATCTCAAAACTCATCAACTCACGCATTCTGGTATGAAACCATTGCTTGTGATGAATGTGATTTTAGATGTTCACAATCTGGTTATCTCAAAAGGCATCAACTCACGCATTCTGGTATAAAACCATTTTCTTGTGATGAATGTGATTATAGATGTTCAACATCTAGTGATCTCAAAACGCATAAATTTACGCATTCTGGTATAAAACCATTTGGTTGTGATGAATGTGATTTTAGATGTTCAACATCTAGTCATCTCAAAACGCATAAATTTACGCATTCTGGTATAAAACCATTTTCTTGTGATGAATGTGATTATAGATGTTCACAATCTAGTGCTCTCAAAACGCATAAACTTACGCATTCTGGTATTAAACCATTTAAATGTGATGAATGTGTTTATAGATGTTCAACATCTAGTGATCTAAAAAAGCATCTACTTATACATTCTGGTATAAAGCCATTTAAATGTGATAAATGCGATTTTAGATGTTCAAGGTCTGATTCTCTCAAAATTCATCAACTCACGCATTCTAGTATAAAGCCATTTAAGTGTAATAAATGTGATTTTAGATGTGTACAATCTCAAATTCTCAAAAGGCATCAATTCACACATTCTGGTATGAAACCATTTAAATGTGATGAATGTGATTATAGATGTTCAACATCTAGTCATCTCAAAAGGCATCAACTCACGCATTCTGGTATAAAACCATTTAAATGTGATAGATGGGATTTTAGATATTCGACTTCTAGTGAACTTGAAAAGCATCAATTTAGTCATTTTATTATGAAGCTAGTTTTGAAGCCATTGAATGATACATTTATATGATCTAGTTGTTGCTTTGTGTTTGTTATAAAGTATTCATTTTTTAAATTGATGAAGATTTATTACCACTTAGACAAAATGGTTTAGTGATTAAATAATTTGTTATCCAGACCCTGATATTACATTATAATACTTTCTTTGGAATATCATATGCTAAAAAAATTATTTTTTGTGAAGATATACACAAAATCTCAATAATATTGAAAATTGATTTTGCAAAAATATTAATTTTGGAATATTGAATAATACCAGTATCTGACAACACATAATAGCCTTAATTAATAAGTAATCTATATTTTGAAATTCGAAAATTTGTAATTCAATGAGGTATAACTCAGTTTTAGAAAATTTCTGTAATAAATTAATTATACATAATTTTTAGATAATTTATCCAAAATATTTAAAATATTTTTCTAAATTTTTTTGTGCTTGTATTTTCAGTTACGCAAATTGGAGTCTCTATACTGGACCTTTTCTCCAGCAGATAATAAACTTTTTTATTAAATTTTTTAATGCTAAGTTTGGATATAATACAGTGAAATTCTTGTTTTGGTAAAATCCTGTTTTTGATTTCCTATTTAAATTGTTTTTGCTTTCACTTTTGCTGCTTTTTGTATTGCCACTCTCATTTCACTTATTTAACAGTTTACCAGCTTTTTCTTCTCTGCGTCATTGTCCCATATATATATATATATATATATT
>CABFPE010000302.1:515219-525340 GCA_900660155.1 Hofstenia miamia
ATATATATATATATATATATATATTGTAGCGTTGACTGAATTAGTGTTAACGTGTTAGCATGCCTCATCTCTCAGATCTACCCCAGCTCTTCCTCGATATAAAAACGAATTTAGCTCAACATATTAATTTGGTAGTTGAATATGAGCAAAATGAAAGCACACCTGATATTGACTAAACCAAAATAGTTTATTATGAATGTGTACACTTGTTTCCCTACATTAAAAATTAATAAATAATAGTAAACAAATTTAAATAACATTTGGTACCAGAACCAACCTAGAGTGTGGTAGACACTCTTTTAGCATTTCTGTGTTTAGTGGCAAATTTGTGGCTGTGTAGACTTTATAGTGCATCTCTGACGTAGCTCCCCACATATACATTTTAGTCTGAGGTTGAAATATATTGATTTCTCGTTCATGTAGTCCTAACTTGTTTTGGATTAGGTCAGGGGAAGAGTCCAATTGGGTTTTCATAGTTGATCAGTTTCATTAGATATTTTTTGAATCTGTCAATGTATTTTTCCTATGCTTTAGTTGTGAGGTAGTTATTTGTAATTTCTAATAGTAGACAGTTTTTCAGTTTTCTGGGGAGAGGTGCTATGGCAATTTTGAAAAAGCATTCTTTTGTAAGTTTAGTATGTGTTCTCCTGGGAAGGGGAACTTGTAAATATCAATTGTAGTTTATTAAGATACTGAGCTGCCATAATGCTGATGCATGCAGAATTTCCGGTATTTGTTTCTTCAAATATTTCTTTTTGAAACGAAGTGTTATCCTTGAAGTGTGAGGCAGCTATGATTTTGTTGAGCAAGCATTTGAGCATAGTATGGTAGTTATGATATGGACGTTTGATTTTTAGTTTTGGCTACTGTTCATTATCATGTTTTGATGCTTTGAGTTGTAACCATCACTTGTAAATGTTGTTGAGGGCTTGTTGTTACTGGCCAAACCAGAATTTGGACCTAATCTCCATGACATTTGTTCAAATGCAGTTGGGGTCCAGGATTTTGAGTGTTTGAATTTGTAAGATGGTGTCTACTGCAATCCTTTCTTCTGTGATGACCCATTGCAATGGTAAATTTCTGTTGACAAGTATATCAATAAAAATGAGGTTGGTAATACTCTTTTTAGGTGTAACTGATACATGTTGCAGAGTGGATTGCTCGATGATTTGGAAATGCTCCAAGCATGCTTTAAGGTCCAGTACGTCATCAGGTATCAATTCATTACTATCTTCTATGCATATGAATATAACTGGGACATTAATCACTTTGGCAGAAACAAATATTTGGTTCATGCATTGGACCATTATGATATCATCTTTGTAAAGATATTTGGGAAAGTGTATCATTAGAATGTTTTTCCAATTGCACACCTTTTATTTTTCATGAATGTGTAACTGTTCCAGAGAGTGATGTTGTGTTCAAAAGTAAATATGAGTCATACTGCGGAGGTATTCCCTGCTGAGCTAATCTCTTATCCATTCATTGTAGAAAATTAGTTTACTTATTTTTGGACGTCTTTCTGCTCAATTGCTGTTGGTAAAGCTAAGTGGCTGATTCTACTTTATGATATATTGATATGAGTTCCTGTGTTTTCATTGAGAGTATGTTTGAATTGAGATGGTGTGCGTGCCTAGTATTGATAAAATAGGGGTGAAGTACTTCACCTTTGAAGAGGGACATATTATCCAAATATTTTTGGTGAGCTAACTGTTTGTCTACTGCTGCGATCAGAGGTTGTGGTGTTTTATGAGAATTCTCCAAGTATTTGACGTTTAACTGGACTTTTTGAGACTTGAAGCTGTGGTTGGGGTATCTTTATGCCCGCCCTTTTTGACGTGGTAGAAGCAATTGATATTGATGAGAGATTGTCATTAATCCCTGCGTCTGTACCTGCTGCACTTAGTCTATTAAAGACGTCAGGGACTGAAAGACTCCAAGTTTGAAAGAGTCCAAGTCTGATGCACTTATACTAACTAAGATTTTAGATTCATCTATGCAAGATTTTTCATCTTCATAGAAAAGATCTGCCTGGATAGCTTTGGGGATGAGGTGTCCTGTGGATGCATTTCATTTTCTAATGTGGCATAATCCAAAATGAATTAAGCTGCTAAAAAGATAGTCAATCAAGAAGAATTTGAATGTAATTAAAAATAAATTATAAAAATTTATTTATTATCTTAGATTAATTTTGTATTATGCAACTAAGAATTATCATTGAAAAGATTATAATTAGTATTTCTCGATTCTATTAATTTGGCAAAACAAAGAGAGCAAATTCACTTCCATTATTTTTTAGCCATCTTGGCAGACAAACAATTTGAAATTTGAAATCAACAGCTACTTTATGAATTAGCTATAAATAGAGCAAAAATCATTGTAACAATTGCTAAAGAAAATTCTTTGAAATTCTTATCTTTAGTTTTAATACAGTTTAATTATTAATTATGGTGTTCAGTAGTGGCGAGGATCACTTAACGGGAACGATTCTAGGTTCCTTGCACTTAAGTTCTATGGTATTTTTTATTTTTTTTGGGAACAAAAAATGTACACTAAATTTGCAAAAATATTAACAGTATTTATACTAAATCAGATTAAAAAGCACAGCAGGTGCTGATTCTGAATGTAGGACATTTAAGGGAAAGGTAAAAATACACACTAAAATAAAATGATATAACACTTAAAAGGAGTCTATAGTGGAAAATCAAAGGTGGCGCAGTGAGAGACAGCATGTGAGAAGGCTTGTCATCGAGATTGTAAGTAGAAGGAACCCAATATACTAAAATACTTTTAAAATGAACCAAAAGAGTAGTTAGGATATTCTCTGTATATTTGCCACCATGTAGCTTGCTTGACTAAAGAGCTTGTACAAGCAGCCAGGAATCAAGAATCAGGGTATCACCATAGGATGCTTTTGTAAGGGCAATGAGAGCAGCATGTAACTTTTTATGAAAGATATGTAATTGTGATCTTGCAGAGTAAGAAAACTGGTGTAAGTCTGGATAAACTATGCCCAGCACATGTGATGAGGCATTGGAAAACCAAATCATATCTGAGGGGGTTGTTGGTGCTGGAGCCCATACCATAGAAAAGTTTGATGTACATAATAAGCATAGCCTACCTGAGGAGAATTTTGATGAAGAATTCACAGTGGACATCTGAAATGAAAATTTAGGCATGAGAGTACATCCTCAAAGGGCAGCAAGAGATAAATATATTTGTGACCCTGAAATATGGGATTTAAACTGACTAATTGAATTTAAGCAATTAGAATAAAACAATGTACCAAGTATTGAGAAAGAGAATGTGACGAGATCAGAGACTAGAAGAACTCACAACAACCAACAGAAAAAGAAGAGTGAGGAGAGGTTCCTAAACCAGACGTTGATTCAAGTGCAGAAGGGATTGAGAAGGCGTCCAAGTATTCCCCAATGCCAATTTGAGGGGCAGTTTGACAAATGGACATCAAGCCTTTCCCACCAGGGATCTGCAATGCTGATTCCAGGGCATGCAGAAAACTGGCAAAAAGCAGCACAACTTTCCTTCCAGAAGTCCATAAGGCCAATTCAAGAGCAGCATGGCAGACAGAGTTCTAGGGGAAGGTGTAAGTGGGGGAAGAACAGTAGTGATACAAAAGTGATTCAAGGCTGACAGTACTACGGGCCCACAGCTGGTCAAGTGTTGACAGAGTCAAATGAGAATGGATTCAAGGGTGAAGCAATAGAGAACATCATCATGAGTTCAGAGCCCATGGACTGCCACTACGGATTACCCAGCTACATGCCTCCTCAGAAACCACCTCAGAGCAAACAATATGATCAAAAGAAAGAGAAAAACGAATGTCTAAATCAATGAGGAAACACTACATCCTTATTTTATGGGAACTATGAAAATGAGAGATCACGTACATTGATCAGATAGCAGAAATTCCTGAGGTCAACATCAATAAACATAACCTAACAATTATACATGTACTGAAGGAAAAGGAGTACAATAAAAACCTTGAAAAACAGTTAGATTAGACATGAATGAATGGTGAAAGTGCAGAAGGTACATGTTGTGATTATCACAAAAACAACACTTGAAGAAATCCCCAAACACCTGTTGAACACCTGCATGCAAGTACAGAACGTATTCTTATGAAAAAAGGAATCAACAGACCTAACAATATCAGAATTGATCCATTTCAACTTACAACTAGACTACTGGGAGCAAGTATTTAGGAGCATGGTTGACCCTTGTATAGCAATAGACCTATACAAGCAATTAATAACAGTTGAGAACATGATGGAGGATAAAGGGGTAGAAAAAGCTAATGCATTCTTTATCAAGTGTAGTTTAACTTAGTGTCTGGAGCATTTGAAGCAAATTGAACAAATCTGGAAGAATGTGAAACTGCAGAAGAAGACAGCAGAAAAGTGGCCAGCGATAAAAATGGAGGCACCATTGCGAAAATTTCATAAAACAATAGAAGTGAATTGGGCATACAAGCTAAGCACCAAAAAAGTTTTCATGGGGCTACTATTCAAAGAAAAGAATGCGCCTGAAATACGCTACAGGACAACAGCATGGCTACTGGCAATTTTCACAACAAATGAGACACAGACTAATGAAAGCAAAAAGATTTGAAATTGTGCTATCTCCCATCAACATGCAAACCAAGAACTGGTTGTTAAAAGGTCATGTTGAAAAAATGGAATTGGCAGATACAATTAAAAAACTAATGCAAATAATAGAAAAGGCGATCAGCAGAATCATAGTAAACAAAAGTCCAATGGGAAAAAGTCAATAGTGGAGATTGCAAATATAACTGGAATATGCCCTGAATGAACTCTCAGTCTTCAAGGAACCCATGAGAAAGTATATGTGGGGTGCAACATTGGAAACGTGATTATGGCAATTAAAAAGACAACCATGGCTAACAACCAAAAAGATAATAAAGAGAAAAGTAGTGAGCCTGGAAGAAATAAGGAAATTGATTACAGAAAAGAATGTGCAACAAATCATGGAGGAGAAAATGGAAAGATATGGGAGAGAAAGTCCGTGATGCACATTCACAAAAATAATCAAAAGTGCTGAAGTGATGAAAAAAGGTGGAATAGCAGAATCTGTCAAAGTATGCAAAATGGTAACAAAAACTCAATGGGAAATCCCTGAAGACACAAGAAGCAATTGATAGAATCAACATAGAAAAATGGGGAGGAGTAAGCCCAGCTAGAACTATGAAATGGATAGAGACTGATTATGAGCGATTCTTAGTAGAGATAAAGATAATGACAGAAGCTCAAGAAATTCGAACTAGAAACTATCAAAAAGTGTGAGAGGAACAAATGGTGGCAATGATGAAACTTATGTTCATAGAGGTGTTCACTAGGACAGAACTAGAAGAACTCTTGAAGCCATACAATCAACTACCTGTTAATGTTGAGTGTATTACCTCAAAGATAGAGATGAAGGAACAAACACAGTTGAAAATGAGTAAGAGAGGATTAACTCAAGCCTTCTGAGAAATGATAAGAGAAACAAAAATGAACTATCCTGCAACAATAGGACTAGCAATGGCACCAAAAACAACAGCGTCATGCAGAGAAGTTGAGAAGCAAATTGAAATGAAAATATTAATATGCACACTGCCTGAGACAATCTCAATACCAATGATACTGCCAAGGTGGAGATTACCAAAAGAAGTAAAAGTCACAAAGTCCTTCATGCATGAATATAAGTCATGTGCAAACACAAAAGAAAAAGCAGCAAGAATAGTTGAGAGACAAAATGTGAAAAGTCAAAAGAAATAATAAATATGAAATGATAAATGTTTACTTCTGTTTAGCTAACTATCAATCCTTTCTTACATGCATGAACAATAATGAATTTGATATAAGACTGGTAAACCAAAAGTAGGTTTTTATATTTACATTTATCTAGATCCAAATTAAAGACTATAATTTGACCAATAATGTGACCATGCATGAATCATTTAGTACATGTAGGTTAGGAAGCTGCTACTTATTTATCTCATTTAAACAAAGCCAATATATTTTGGTAATGGCTAAATATATATTTAATTAGGCACTAGTGACATTTGAGATTGCAAGTATCTAGTACACTTTACAAATTGAGACTAAGTGGAATTGTGTCAAGTATTGAGTAAGCACAGAGATAGGATAGGGCACACATAAGTTGTTCAAATGCGCTGAGAGGTGGAACTCATTCAATGGCAATCATAAGGAGTGGCTGTTACTTGATTTGGAGATCAGCTTGAGGCAGATGCCCAACCATCAACAGCTGGCAAAGACACTGCAAGGCTTCCTCACCTAAATAGTGTTTATTATATCATCCATTAATTATAGTTACTGGAGCCTTATAATATAGAAGCTGAGCAGTTTAAGAATAGTACATCTCTACTTGCTAGGATAACACAGCAATTATCTTGGAATAATGGAGTAGTTGGATATCAAAACCTGGTAGGAGATGTTACACTAAAGGCAATGATATAATGTTAATATGCCATTGATTATTGATAACATGTTGATTAGCGCATGAAATGATTTTTTAAGCAATGGTAATTTTATTTTTTCAGTTGCTCAGAATTTTTTTGGTTATATTATCACAATGTTTATTGAGGTTGGTAGTACCATATGATTCTAGAGTCTGTGACATTTTTGGCAGTTCATTTAAGATTTTGAAATTTAATGATGTTCCATTACTTAATAGGTAGCTGATGTGAAACAGCACTTTTTTCATTTCAAAAGGCCTGGGGAATAGGCGGGGTGTGGTAACAATTGCCACTTCAGTTCTCGAATTTTAGCCATGGTTAAATTGGCCATAGACAATCAACATTGTGATAGTACCTCAACTTTGTCATGTTCACCTTTCATAGATTTGTTGTAGTTTATTGTGCACAATCTGGAGTAGCTCCCTGTAGCAGGCAGTGTTGATGGTTTGGCGAGGCAGACCATAGTCAACATGGATGACACTGTCACAGTCAATTGGACCAGTATAGTTTTTGAATAGCATTCCAATGGGAGCAGGTGCCTCATGACCATGTAGAGCTTTAGATGGTGTCATTTTTGTTTTAGCATGGGTGGAGGTATTATAAAATATTTGATCATAGGGAATACATCTCTTCAGTCATTTGCTTTAATATTAGGTGCTGTAGCATGCAATGGTTTGATTAGTGTGGTTAAGCTGTTCACCACCTCCATTGGCTTATGGGTGTGGTTATAAATGATTTTGAGATTTTTGATAAGACATTGGAATAGCTTGTTTTTGAATGTACTCCTTGGTCTTTGATTGGATTTTCCATAGCTCTAAATTGCATGTCCAATTTTTTATGTCTGCATCTGCAAAAGTTTGAGTTTTGATATTTTTAATAGTGATCACTTTACTGTATTTTTTTAAATTATCAATGAGTTAGAGATTATATAAATAACCTTCTTCATTGCTAGATAGTTGCTTAATATCCATATTAATGATTTGGTTCATTCATTCTGATGATATCTTTTCAAGTTCTGCCCATTGTTGTGGGAATCATTGATGTTTTTGAAGGATGCACATTTGGTACTTGTTGATGATGTCCTTGATTGTTTTTCTTAAATATGTTGTGATGAAGTGCTTGTGAACAGTGATTTTTGTTTGGTAAACTCAGTATGTACTTTTTCATGAAATCTTTTCACTACCTCATTTTCATATTATTCAGGAAGAGCAATTTTATTTGAGTTTGCATAAAGGAAGTTCTTTCTGTGAGTAGCCATTTATGTTTGTTGTAATATTGAATCACTACAGGGTTCATGATTTCCTCTTTATTTTTAATTTTATCAATAATTTCTTTTAGAATGATGTTGTTCTGTTGAGCTTCTGCTATTTTGGTTGGTGTAATTTCTTTGCAGACCATGATCATGAGTAGCAGCATTAGCAGCTTGCTATTTTTATCTGCATTGATGTCAGTGAGATCATTGTATTTGTTTTACAGTGTAAATCTGAATTGTATTTAGTCTTGCTTCAGTTTTCTCATTTTGCACTGGTATTGGGGAAGTAGGGTATTCAGATCAGCTGTATTATGCAGTTTTCCTTTTCTATGCATGATTGTAAATAAGAAGTTGCTGAGAAATTTGATCCATTTTGCAATGATTGTTGATCAATCACCAGAATATTTTTAAGCCAACATAGGCTGCTGTTGTCTGTGCAAAATGTGAAGTTATTGGTCCAACTGGAAAGTGACAAAAGTTTTCAATAATTTCACTAAGGCTAACATTTCTAATTAATTCACACTGTAATTTTTTTCACTTGTTTATGTTTTCACAGGAAATACTGAATAGGTTTTTCTTCACTGCCTTGTATTGCCACTGTGCTTCCATCTGTGTCTAGTATGAAGGTGTCTGTAGTAGTCAGTATATTTAGAGAGCGAATTTTCTTCATGAAGGATTTGAGATTGTCAGGCTCTTCCTGCTGTTGCCAGCTCCAGTTGAAATCAGCTGTGCCTTTTAAGAGATTTGACATTTTATGTGTTCTTTTGGCAAGGTTCAGAATGAATGCATGATAATAATTTAAAAAATCAAGAATCCTTTTTGTTTTTAGGAGGCTAGATTGGCTCAATTGAATTTGGCAAAATGAAGAGGGCAAAATTGCTTCACATTATTTTTAGCCAACTTTGGCTGCAGAAAAAATTAAAAGTTTAAATCAACAGGTACTTTTTTGAAATTAACTATAAATAGAGTAAGAACAATAGAAAGATTGTTGAAGTAAATTCTTTGGGATTCTTATCTTTAGATTTTCACAGTTTGATTAATTAAAGTCAATGTCAAGCTAAACAGTTTCTGTCAAGTAGTGGTCAGGATCCCATGATGGGAATGATTCAAGGTTCTGCACCCCTGATCACAAAACTGCACATAAGGTAGTTATATGAATAGGAGTTTTTTGATTACCCATTTAGCTGACTATTGATTCCCTTTGTACATATAAGTGCTGATAACAAATTTGCAATAAGGTGAGAAAGCCAAACATTTGACACAATATATCTTTCTAGATCCAAGTTAGTGACTATAAAGTGACTGATAATGAGACTGTTTTATTTTATTATGATTATTATGTGTAGGATAAGAATTAATTATTTTAAAGCCAATAGTTGTTGGTAATGGCTCTTCATATATTAGTTAATTAAGCAGCTAGTGACAAGCTCAGTTGCAATTGATTATTAAACTTTACAAAATGAGTTTAAGTCAAGTTGTGCCAAGCCTTAATAAGTGCCAAATTAAGCTAGGGTACACATAATGAGAGCAATTGAGTTGAGTGCTGGATACATTTCAATGGAAATGGATTGCTGGAATTGTTGCAAATTTTGGAGAACAGCATCAGGCAGATGCCCAACTGTTGGAGACACTGTGAAGCTGCTTCACCTAAATCATAATGGTTAAATTGTCTGTTAATAATAGTTAATATGAATATTTACTGATAAAGCAAAGCAGTAAGAACCCATTCACCACACAATCAAATACAGATATTTGAATAAATGGATGTCAAGCCTGGTAGGAGATGTTACATGGTGACTGTTTCACAAGAATCTGGAATAGAAAAAACATTAAAGCAAATCAGTAACAGAACTTGGGTACCTATGGCACCCATATCTCAGGGTTATATTTATTTTTATTTTTTACAGCCCTCTGGGGCATTATTCTTCTTTCATTCTCATCCTCTCTCTGCGGGGGGATTGTATTCTTCTTGGAATTCTTCTTCTGCCACACTATAAACTGAAATGGTCATCCATCTCATTATATAAACAATCATCACAATTAATTTAAACAGAGCATTATCAAGTTCGGCTTGGTCGATATCTTTTGTTGCCCTTTTCAAGTTTTGAAAATGTAAAATTCTACCGTCGTTAAGTTTATAGTTATTATTCAGTAATGTCTGTGAAATGATAAATTGCCCTGACCACTGTGTTTTTAATTTTCTTACTTGATTTATGTCATGTGTTCTCAACAATGTATATGCATAAACCTTGTCACCTTTTTTGTGTGGTTTCCCATATATCTTCTTGTTGAAATTTCTTTGTTGTCTAATTGCAGATTTCTTTGTATTGTGACAAATCGCCTCATGAACTCCTGTCATTTGATTTTTAATTC